>CM070840.1:9038984-9321484 GCA_036326025.1 Chrosomus eos
ACTGACAGGGGTGGGGCGGGTTGTAACACTTCTTGAAAAAGTGTTGCAACCATCCCTTATCATATAACTGATTGATTTTAAAGGGTACCTATCATGGAATTTTGAAAATTACCTTTCATGTAGTGTGTAACATAGATCTAAGTGAACGAAAACATCCTGCAAAGTTTTAAATATGAAAGTTCACCGTATACAAAGTTATTATCTCTCAAAAGTAAGAGTCGACTCTGAGTCGTTGATATGAATCGATAGACGAACGATGCATTTTCTCTAACTTTCGTACGTCACTTGTACAAATTATTTGAATAAGATACGCCCAGTGGTGTAGTCTAGTTTTTTGTAGTGAGTATACTGTGATATACCAGCAAACACCCCCCACCCCCCAACCCCCCCCCCCCCCCCCGGACGAGAAATAATTTTTTTGGGCACATTTAGCCTTAGATGTTCTATGAATATGGTCCCTGAAGCACAGGTTTTATCAGCTGACAATTACAATACTTAAACATTGTAAGCACAAATAAAAATGTACTTTTTAAAAACTTGTGTGATATTCCTTTAAAATTGTGTTTTAATAGATTTGATTATTATTATTTTAAAAAGTACATCTTACTTTGCAATTTCTTTCATAATTCCGTCTAGTTACTTAATTTATCTACAAACTTTTATTTTGGTGGGTTGTAAATTAAAGACATTTGAGCTTCTGTGTTTTAATAAACTATTATTATTATTATTATTAGGCCTACTTGAAGTATACTCTACTGTGCAATAGTAAAATATTTCTGTTATATTTTATATTTTAAGTTATACAAAACTTTGATTTTGAAAGGTTGTCATGAAGACTTTAAAGTTTGTGAGTGTGTATATGATACGAATGAACGACGTTAGTTTTATCAAATGAAATGGTAAAATTCTTGTGAAGTGACTCATAAAAGCTCTGCAATGAAGTTCAAATGTGTGCATGTTCTCCTCATGGACGCTGAAAACACCACGAGTGTCACGCGCGCGTCAGTGTGTAGTGTTCAGTGTGTAGTGTTCAGTGTGTAGTGTTCAGTGTGTAGTAGGCTAGAGCACACATTGAGCGCTCATTCACAGAAACACGCAGAACATTCAGAGTTTATTTCAATAGCAGTCTTTTTGAGCTTTAATATTCATAGACACTTAGTAAATATCGAGATTTGATTCTATCATTAGCCTACTTTTGATTTATTCATTCAAAAATGGCTAAATTGCGTGACGTTCCGCCCACTCATTGCATTAGGAGACACCAGGGAAAACATCATGTGGACGAGACGCTGCTGTGTTTTGAAGTGCGACGCAAAAGCAAACTTTTTTCATCTGCCCAGTGAGGAGCATTTGAAGACAGTGGCTACAGTTCATAACTATACCACAGAAGTATTATAGCCCGAACTTGTTCTGTGTTCGCGTCATTTTGAAGATGATTGCTTCACAAACCTAAATGCTATAAAGTATGAATTTGCGAGCCGGCTGATACTGAAGGAGGGAGGTTCAGTACCGAGTTTATTTGGATCAGCTTCCTTCTCCGAATCACAATCTGTAAGTAGGCTGTTGCTTTTATGTTTGTATCATGTTCTATAATTATTTTGTGTGTTGTGTACGCACAGGCACAGCGCAGCTTCTAGCAGCTAACTTAGGTCTTCAATGTCAATTGTATTGAAATATGTGAAGTGTTTGTCGTTGTTAATGGAGTTGTCACAAGGCTCTCGAGTGTCACGCATCACGCATTGAGCATGACAGTCACTCATTTCGGTCTTTTGTCACGCTCTCCGGCCACACATTGTATTTCTCACGCTGAAAAATTATTTGTAATATATTTAATATGCCGCAGTGCCCAAAACTCACTCACTGTGGAACCGGCAGGATTCAAGCGCGTCTCCTCCAGTGTTGCCAGGTCCGTATGCCTGCACTGTTTCCGCGGGTTGTTTGTGTAGTGCACGCTGGTTGACGCGATTGTTTTATCCACTGGAACATGATTGTTATTGAGGAAACACCCGGGAACGCTATTTGAATATTTTTGGCCGTGATTGGGTTAGTTTGATGAGCAATTGGGCTGGTTTTGTTGTGCAGACCTGGCAACCCTGGTCTCCTCTGGTGTTGTTCGTCTGGTGTTGTTAGCCAATCAGAAAATAGCACTGTTGTATCTGGGTAAGATCTAGCGCAACAACCAATGACACCCCGTCGGCTGGGTGTCTAACGAGTAAGGGGAGGCTGCAGACCTGGAGCCGGCAGATATACGCCCCTGGCAGTTTTACGCCCCTGGCAGTTTTAAGCCCCTGTTGTTCCTGATGCGTCCAGTAGGGGGAGGCTGTACAGCGACACGGATTGAGTTACGGTATGATAGTAAATAATCTTCTTTTTTATTATTATATTAATACATTTATTTATGTTGTATTGCAAATGAAAGGATACAAGACATTAACAGGGAGAAAAATAAATAAAAAATAACAATGGGGACATCAAAAGAGATTGAATTGGTACACACACAAATCAATACAATTTTACATTTTGTCAATATAAAAAAATAAAGGTTCTTTACAACAGACTCTATGATATTATTTATTTTAGAAACCTTTGAGTTTAAAGGTTTTGACATTTTCTTAAATGAAGGAAAAAGGGACTTTATATCAGAGGAGAATATTCTTAAATCAGTTGAATGATTCTGTCTTTATGAAGATGAATTTTGAAGACAAAGTAATAATACCGTATATTCAAGATTTTTATCGTTAGAATGAAAATCTGACAAAAAATAATAGATTTTGTCATTTGTATGTTATATAATCTGCTAAAGTTATTGTTGTTTAGCAATGATGCAACATTTATTATTTATATACGATTAGCTTGTAGATATCAATTCATTTCTATATCAATGGATGGGTCTATAATTTATTTTTCGAGAGACAAAAAGTTCTTGACGGTCAGGTTTATGTTCTATCTGGGTTAAACTTAGCTAACACGTGTATGTTTAGCTGCCCCTACTCTTCTCTACTCACTTTAAAATTCATTTTCTTTTGTTGCCTGTCTTTATCGTGTATGAGATGGCCTCTTCTGGTAAGACCCTGTTTACTCCTTGCATTAAAACATACTCCACATGGTTTCTGGGGCAACATTACAGTAGATATTGGAAATATGAACTTGTTTTTTTATGATGTGAAAACACAAAAGACACATTTACAGGCATATGTATACATGTATGTAAATCTCTCGAAGTAAAGAGTTGAACTGCACACTCACTCAAATATTTTTATTATTTCCAACATAATTTCTTAAAATAGCTTACTGGTCTGGACTAGGGTATGTGCACTTAATGTGGGTTTTATCATACTCTGTCTTTACCAAATTCTTCTTAACGTACATTTCATAAAGGTGTGTGTTTGCTTTAGCTATAAGAAAATGAAAAACTCTCTCTAAACTTATAAACACCCATCTTTTTTTTACGACTTACAAAATTAACAACTTACGGAGACATAAATGGACATGGTTTTAATGTCATTTTCAATTTTCTCTGCACAGTCCATCATTGGTGGCCAAAAGAAATCAAAGTGGCTTGAAGTTGACACTTTTTCCACTATTGTTCCACCAACAAGTGCGTGTGCCGTTGTACTTTGAAGATCAGGAGCAAATTGATGCAATCCACACACACACACACACACACACACACACACACACACACACACACACACACACACACACACACACACACACACACACACACACACACACACACACACACACACACACACACACACACACACACACACACACACACACACACACACACACACACAATATCACCATGGATGTCCTTTTAAAAAATAGTTAAAGAAGAGGGGCAAACCATAGGGGAGTCATCATAATTCATAAATGTTGTTAATAAAAAAAATTATGAACAACAATATTGTGTCTTTCTTTTAAATGGCCCTTGGAATTTTAGAAAAGGGATAAATTGTGTTTGTCTTCATAAAATGCTGTGTAGGACACTGTTTTGTAGCTGTATGATGACCAATAAAGAATAGTACAGCTAATCAAGGATCCATATGATTACACCGTATACTGTATGTCTAATGGGCTAAATTTGGTTAGTATCTAAATGCAACTATAAATTCACAACAACATATTTCACTCAGTCTTCCATATAAAATCCTACGGTGAAAAGGCCTATAACTGCAGTAGGTCATATGCGTGTCATAACAGTTGATCCAACTGTGTATTTTTAATTTTTCGATTCACAAAAACCCAGTCTTCTGTAGGCTGAGTGAAGAGAGTGAAGCCCATGTGAATAGCTACAGATATTTTAATCCGTGCAGATCTACACTGTAACGTTTATTTAAATGAACAAAAAACGAAAAAATTGTCTATGGTCTTGTTATCAATGTGTAAGAGTCGATTTAATTATGTTATTTCACAATATATCCCCCTACTGGACGCATCAGGAACAACAGGGGCTTAAAACTGTCGGGGCGTAAAACTGCCAGGGGCGTATATCTGCCGGCTCCAGGTCTGCAGCCTCCCCATATAGTGTCTAACATATCACCACAGATTAGCGTCACGCAAAGGAGGGGTTTGGAAAAATGACTCGCTAAACGATTCATATGGGAGTCGGTGAGCAAATCAGGTAAAAATAAATGCATATTATAAGACAACAAAAGTGTTTTTTGTCATTGCATGCTTGTAAAACTGTTGTTGGGGACTCCCAGAACAATATTAGGAACATTTTAAATGCCATAATAGGTACCCTTTAATATTTTTATAGAATGCCTAGGCAGTGGAAAAGAGAGACAAACAGAGGTGTGACTCACAGTTAAAAAAATACAATAAAAAATAATAATAATAATAAAAAACATCTGATGAGGTCACGAAGAAGGGCAAGTCAGTCAGATCAGCTGACACGCACGAACGCACGCGCATACACGCACACACACACACACACACACTGATATATACAGTGGTTAAATTGGGCCGGGGCTCTCCGGGGCTCAGCCCCGGCACATAAGCCTGCTCGTTTGCAGTCAGTTGCCTACTAGAAATTATGTCACATACAATTTGATGAAAGTGATGCTTTTGAAAACATATTTCTGACAATAAATGAAAGATTTTTGAAATGGCATGTCTATTTTGTCTCGGCGGAGCTGAGATGAGAACAATCGGAACACGGCCGTAATTTTGTTCAGCTGCTTAATCTCGTTGTCAGTCGACCATGATCGCGCACCGCTCGCGCATGCGCATCTGACACGGATAAATGTACGCAGCAATAATGAATGTTCCTGGGAGACCGTGGTTGCGCGGGATGTGGATGTTCCAGAAATGTCAAAAAAAAGTGCCCTGGCCTTGAATGACAAGGTAAGGAAAATAAGACTAAATCAAAATTAAATAACCAGGACTAGGTTGACCATGTGATTTTTCTCAGGAGATGTTTTGAGCATTTTACTTCAGATACCGGATTATCAGCAAACTGCCAAGAGAACTGCTAATTTAACGTTAGCTGGCTACTTAAAATAAACTAGCAATCTATTCAGTCAGCATATTTGTATTTGATCTGTGTGAATTACAGAAATATAAGACTTGCTAGACCTAAGTTACTTTTAGCTACCAAGCTCTGTGGTTATGAAAATTAAATCAACCATTTATTCTCCAACTTTCAGAGATAAATTGAAATGAGTGGAGCATATCCACCCAAGAAGAGGAAACTGACTTACTTCTTCAAAAGGTGGGGTGATATTCCAGACATTTTTAGCATGACTAGCTCTGTAACATGTTGGCAGTAGAGATGGGACAGTATGAAAATGATCAAAATTATCACAGTATTCGGTATTATTGCGGTATTTTTAAAAGTGTGTTCAATATGTTCAGAAAGCACTGACAGCCTGTCAGTGACAGGCCTACACAAGCTGAACTAGTTTCAAAAAGTGTAACAGTGCTTAATATATTACAAAAATATAGGCAATATGCTTGTAAAAACTATTGAAAACGGTCTGAAACACTGTGAAAGAACTTGAACCAGATATGTCTGGCTGAGATCCAGGAAGATTACAACTCCAACGTGAAGTCAACTATGAAGTTGTATTTGAGGTTACATGTGAAGTTGGTTGTGGTTCTAAAATATAAACAAATAATAATGCACAATAATAAGCATCTGACTTACTATGAAAATTATTTACCAGTACTAAATATTATAGCCACCAGCATACAAGAAACAATACTAAGAATTACATTAATTTCTCTGTAATAATTAACATAATTTTTACCGTTACACTGGCAATGATCTCATCCCTAGTTGGCAGCAGACTTACCAGATGATTTAATTGATATCATATCAACATTCTATTAATGTTAAAGTTACAGAGCACCTGGCGTGTAAGAAAAGGCAGACTAATCCTGAGGTGTTTGCATACCAGCCATTGTGGGAAGTAATGAAGTTATAGATGAGTGATGAGTTATAGATGTGTGTTCTCTGTACTGTTTTTAAGAATGTGTATGAAATTAAATGTAAAATCAAAATTAAATTACAAAGGTAAAACACAAATAAATTCAAATGTTGATTGTAAAACTAACCAGTGTTATCACCATTTTTATATCTTAAAGCTGCAGTCCGCAGTTTTCGCCATCTCTGTTCGAAATCTGCAATTGCAGTTATTCGCGGAATTATCAACTTTACGTGGGTTGTGTAATGAGGCAACCACTGGAGCCAGAAATCAAAACTTTGCCTTTTTATGTGTGGTGTGTGTGTGTGTGTGTGTGTGTGTGTGTGTTGTCGTAGTAAAGAGAGAGAATGGGAGAAGGAAGTTTGTATGAGGTGGACCTGGTCACCACAGAACCAAATCTTCTCAGCTGTTGCTACTGTCATATGCTGCACTGTCTCTCCATGTGGCACATTATGTTTAGCACATTGTATGGGTCACTATATCATAACAAGGTAATACAATGTGTAATCAAGTGATGACTGATTAACAGTAATGTAAATGCTAAATGTCCTAATACCTGTTGCAAAGTAAATGCTCTTAACCTTGCAGTTTTTTCACATATCATGTAATACTCAATTTCTCCATTTCTTTGCACAAAACTCTCCAGAAAGTGCTTTGGTTTATTTTTCAAAAAAAAAAAAAATCCCGGGGGGGCATGCCCCCGGACCCCCCTAGGGAGAGCACCCCCACTTAATAAATCCCAATTTAACCCCTGGATATATATATATATATTTTTTTTTTGTTAGAAATTGTACTATGTTTATCAATACTGTTAAGAACATTGGTTCAAGTAGCCACATTTACACACACACATACACACACACACACACAACACACACACACACACACACACACACACACACACACACACACACACACACACACACACACACACACACACACACACACACACAGTTAATGGCATTGGTATTGTTAATCAGACAGTCTGTTCCAGAGAGGGAGTGAGGCATTGTTATTTTATGTCAATAAACCTGTTTTTGAAGCATTTCATATAGTGTGGCATCCATTTCAGCTTCTTTTGTGTAATTGTTACAACTTACCACATCATGTGTTACAACCTACCCCGGTATTGTAGGTTGTACCGAAGGTGCTGCATGTATTTGACACCAACTCAATGCACATCTTTAAGTGTAATAGTTTACAGAAAAAACAGCAATACCCATCTTTCATGTCGATGTTTCGTAGACATAGCAGAAAGATGTTCTAAAAGAAATATAATTTTAGTCTTAAACACTCATAGACGACTGTAATTTAATACTCTTTATGCCATATTTGTACGTGTTTTTCATAAATTCCCACGGCTAAAATATAAAATGCCGCTTACAAACATTCAAAACTGATGTGGCTTTTCTGTATTTGTTTTAAATGGCTCATGCTACATTTACTTTTTAGCAAGTTGTCCAGAATCTACTTTAGTGCAATTTTATCTACAGGCTTCAGCGGAGTGTGGGACTTTAACAGTCTCAACCTCAAGCTTTATCTCGTAGTGCAATCGTATATGATTCTGTGGTAATGGTTAAAGTGTAAACAAACTGCACTTACTTTCCGTTTTAATACTTTGCGGGATTCAACATCACAGATGGAAAGTTGCACTAAACAAAGTATCAATTTAGTCAAACATTCTCAAACAGAAAGACTATTACTTAAATTATTAAGTAATCACAGAGATAATGCAGGTCACCTGATTGTTTTAAAGAAATGAAAGCATAAATAGAGGTAAATCTTTATTTAAAGAAGGTAGACTTCTGCTTTTGCAACACACACATGTATATAAATGTTCAAAATCGTTTGTGTCTTTGACTACTTCTAATCATGGTTTTAGGTCTGTACAATAAGACTAGCTGTAGGGGTAAATGAAATATCTTATTTTGAGTCTTGTTTTAGTGTAACAACAGTTTTTGTAAAGCAAAGAGTTGTATTAATGTTTTTAATTGTAGATTGTGAACATTCAATTATCTGTTTATTTGGGATTAGAGAACATCCTTATAGCTCATATGTTTCTTTGATTTGTGCAGTGTTATGGGTATTAGTTAATAACAAACAACAAACAAAAACATTAAAGCAACATGGAACCATAAACATAATATATAAAATATGGTAATTACAGTTTGAAAATTACTTCCATAATATTTTCATTTAGAAAAGCAAAGCCATGCTTGTAAAGCTAACTAAAGCTATGTGAGATCTCACAAAGATTACACCAATATTGGCTTTCTCGAACATAGCATGTTTGCACTATGCCTGAAATCAACATGCATTTATGCGGTTGTTAACCTCCACAGGTAATTCATATGAAATGTAAGTTTGTCAGAAGAAAAACATTTAAAATGTTAAATACATTTAAAAAGTCTTCTAAGTGAGGTTTTTATACGCGTGAGAAACCTTTCGCAATATTACTAATCAAGTAATCACAGAGATAACGGAGGTCACCCAGTTATTTTAAAGAAATTAAGGCATAGAGGTAAATCTTTATTTAAAGAAGATAGACTTCTGCTTTTGCAACACACAAATGTATATAAATGTTAAAAATCGTTTGTGTCTTTGACTACTTCTAATCATGGTTTTAGGTCTGTAAAAATAGAGAATAAAAAAAGAATTAACTATATGACTAGCTGTAGGGGTAAATTAAATATTGTGTCTTGTTTTAGTGTAATAACAGTTTTTGTAAAGCAAAGAGTTGTATTAATGTTTTTAAAAGTCCCTGTGAACCGGAAGTTGCAAAACAACTTTTCTCCAGTGTTGTGACGATTTCCCAGTGAAAGGGAATATTGAACAGAGGGAGTGTTTTATTCTAGCGCTCCTCCTCTCCATCTCTGCTCAGACTTGAGGGGAATGGTAAATAGGGTACATTTTGATTTCATGTCGACTTTAAAAATAGCTTTCATCAATCTATTTTTGAGAAAACCAAAAGTTTACAGCAGCCTAGCCTATCTCCCATAGCTCACAGTACCATTCAGAGTTCACAAGAGATCATTTCTCGTTTTCTAGGCATAACACATGTCATGGTACAAAGTGATGCTCTCTCCCTTTCTCTATGATGTAGTTAAATGTTAAGACGCTCATCCGTATGTGTGTGCGTGCATGTGCGTGTGTTGGGGGCGCTGTGCTAGAGGACCGCTTGAAAATATTAGGCTAGAAAGATCTAATAGTGAATTAATAACTAAATAAAATAAAATGTAAAACTTTGTTTTAAGTTTTTTTTTACCAATATTGAAATCTGTAGGTATACCTCTGCACATGCGTATTCTCATGCGTTCGGAGTTGTAGGTGGGCGGGGACTCACAGACCAGGGGCACGTTCAAGATCACAACGGTGCGCAACGTTTTGCTACGGTTTCCGTTTTGAACGTCATGTTTCCTGGAAACGGCGTGCACCGCTGTGCAACGGGGTTTGAGATGCGTTTTCTCTTGTTTGGTGGGCGTGTCAGAACTGCAGTCCAATCAGCAGCAACATGTATATACAGCACGCGGTATTAAAGAGAACTCGCACAATGGAAGTAATTTACAAATGTGTTCGATACGCAACAACTGAGGATATTAGAAGACATGTTTGTCGTAAGTTTTATTGTAAAAATATAGGATATCAACATAATGATGTAGTTGTTTATATGTTTAGTTTAATTGCAAGTGTATGACATTTGGTATAGAAATAAACAATGCATGTAAAGTGCTTTTCCTAAAAATGAGAAAGAAAAAACAGGGTATTAATAAAACAGTATGAACAACAAATAAAGCCAGTATGTGAGGCTAAATATATGTGTTTTAGTCTTTATTAGGTAAGATGTGCTTCCATTTCAGTTTCCACAAATCCCTTCACTCGATTGGGATGTTCTCTTGTGTTCTGGGCGGCAAGTGCAGTAACTGTAACATCGGCATATTTTGTAGTATTAAACACATATTTATACTGACTTCATCAGGCTCCGAAAATTCTTCACAAAGAACACAAAAAGCCTTCTCAGCTGCCGTAGTTGCACCTCTTGCGTCATCACAACAGTGCGTTCAACGCGTCAGCGTTTCTGTTTAAAAAACGTTCTGCAACGTTTTGTCGGCGCTGAACGCAGCCCAGCTATTTCTCATTCATGTTTTGCTTTCGGAGCGCGAGCCGTGAGGATGCTTTGCGGGACAGTGAAAGATATATTTTTAGCTAAGAACTAAACAAAAGTTTAGTAGTGAATTGAAATGTTAAACAGTTTTGCTTAAAAACTATTCGTTTTATGTGTTTTTAACTGTTGATATGTTAAATGTTCACGTTTGAAACATTGGTTAAAACATAATTTACTATTTTTTCTAGTAGGCCTATCTTTAAAAGTTGTTCGTGAAAGACATTCTTGTTTTAAAAGATTTAACGTTGACTTTTTTCTTTTTAGCTGGTTTTAAAATCTGTATAGCCTGACTACGTCAGACTTCCTACTTCCGCTAATTTCATTTCACTCCTGTAGTCAGTCTGAGATAGCAGCCTATCTTTCTGTTTTCCACCGGCCTGAAAACAGCCGGGCCAATCAGCGAACAGAAGGTGGGCTGAGAGCCGTGTCGTAGTCGCCAAGCGCCGAGTTTAAGATTAGGTCAGAGAAATCGAAAACGACCGCGGACGAGACACGGATGCAATTCGCTCTGTTGTGGATTCCCGGCATTAGCAAACTGAAGCCTGAACAAGAAGAGTGTGTATTAAACATTTTGAATGGAGGTGATGTTGTGGCCCTACTCGCTTTGGGAAAAGTTTAATTTATCAACTACCGATCGTCAACGAGAAACTGGGGAGCCTTTTGACAGGTCAGTGTCTCCTTTCTTTTCCAGGTCTTAAATACCGTAAAACTTCAAATAATAGCCCGGGCTTTTATTTGCCCAAATCGTCGAACTGCACCGGCTTGTATTTGAGACAGGCGGCTAACGTTATATGAGACAGGCCTTTATAATTTAGTGTTGAGATGTTGTTCATTGAGATGTTGTTCCTAGAGTCTCTAATCTCTAAAAATCTCCAAATGCTCCACGTGAAACTGAGGTGTTCCGACCTTTTACTAGTCGATTGATTTTGATTAATATTTGCGAGGGAGAGAGAGCAAGACAGTGCTCGTGTTGTTTGTTTAAAGACGTGATAGTGCGCGCGCGCGCGCGGCCGGGGCTCGCTCGCTCTCTCTCTCTGCTTGTTTGCGCCCTGTCAAGTGCAGCAGTCATTCTATTACATCACTCACCGATCAAAAAAGTCGTTTACAGCCATGTTCACTCCGGTATTTCGCTCGCATCATCAAGTGTTTACAGTGGAAGTTCGATCATAGATTTGAGTTCGATGCATGATGTCTGTGGATCGATGCGGCTGTGTCAGCGCATAACATACGTCATGAATAAACTTATCTGATTGGCTTACGGGTAACCAATGATTTTAAACTTCAGAAATCGCCCCCTAGCGAGAGAGAAAACACTTCTCTATTATGCTATGCCAGACTCTGTCTACGAAGCAAAGTGAAGTAGCAGAGTCTGGTATTACCAGGCTAAAATCTGTAGGCTGTGTGAAAGAAAACATTCTAACCTGTTTTAAATTGTTCTGAGGCCTAACGTTTTATGTTCACATTGTTATTTATGTTTGCACGTTGATCGTTACGTGATCTTCCCGTGTTATTTATCTGTACAGTATATCTGCATATTCTGTAGACGTCGATTGTGTCTCAGGGAGCATGTAAGGGCATGTTTATCCGGTTCGAAAAACTCCGGTTCACTTTTAACTTTTCTGCTCGGTGTAATACAGAATGTCCTGTTAAAACAATATAGGAAGGATGCAAAGGATATGCAAAGGTAGTATATTTATTATTTATTACATTAAATAATGCATTTATTTAATACACGGGTATTTATTAACGTGGTCCACGAGCAGTCTGTATATTCCTCATTTGTTAATCCGTCTCCTCAGTCTTTTCATACCGATCCATAACGTGGTAAAAATAAAATCCATTATCTCACTCTGTGAAAACCAAATCGAGGGTGCTCTGTTGTATTCCATGTAAATCTTCTATCGTTATATCCACACTGGTCAATCAGCCTTCACGTAAGTCCTTGTCAAAATCATATGTAGGCCTACACGCACATCCTCCAGACAAGTGAAAAATATATTCCATGCGTTCCGCTGGTTAATTTTGTTAATCACGATCCTTGTAATTTTCGCGGAGCTAAAGTTAAATCCGCCATAGCTTCATCAAGGCATCTCTCGGGAGTCTTTGCGTACCAAGAGAATGCAGTAGGCTACGTTGAGTTTGTGGCTTTTCAAACGGAGCGCCGGGGCGTCTCTTCTTTCATTATGTGGGGGGTGCTCTATTTCCCACGCTCCCAGGTGTGGAAGGCGTGTCGTGGGAGGAGTCTACGTGTGGCCCTGCGTGCACTTTCAGACTGTCATTTTTCGGCTAGGCCTCCGGAGCGAACGGACGCGTTTCACATTACTCAAGGAGATTACTTGAAACATCTCTAAACTTTGGAGAAAATACACTGTTCACTTTTACACATCTTTAAACAGCGAACTGGTTAATTCATGTTATTTTTCAACAAAACGGTTTGTAAAAACGTAAGGTATTTTTTTATATGATTTTAAACATGTAGTTTAAATATTATGGTGTGCTTGAAACAGTTTTAACAATTTTAAAGGTAAAAACTCTTTAACTTGTTTTACTGAAAAATGTTTTAAATGACATTTTAACATTTTTAACAACTTAAAAGGTATGTTACAAAACACAACTATTTGTCTGATATCACTTTAACACTGCCACATTTTTGATAACTTTAAGAAAATGTATACTTTTTAGCCCATTGTTCTAAACTTTTGAGAAAATACACATGGGATCTTTTTGCAAACCAAAGTTTTTGTTATTTTTCAACAAACGGTTTGTAAAAATGTAAGGTATTTTTTTAATATGGTTTTAAACATGTAGTTTAAATATTATGGTGTGTTTGAAACAGTTTTGAACAATTTTACAATTACTGTGTGAAGGTAAAAAGCTCTAACTTGTTTACTGAAAAACGTTTTAAATTACATTTTAACATCTTAAAAAGTAACACAGTTATTTTAACAAGGTCACATTTTTGATAACTTTAAGAAAATGTATACTTTTTAACACATTGTTTTGAAATGTATGAAAAGTCTTTAATAAAAAACACTAAACTCATCTCTGACTATGTCCTTATTATACATTTTCTTTAAAAAGATTGAAAAAATATTGTTTTGAATGTTTTTTCATCATTTTTGAACATTTTCACATTGAGAACTATTAATCGTGGGGTGACACCCCCCACCCCGCCACTCTTCAGGTGTTCACACCCCTAAGGGAGGGTTTAGGGATGCTGATGAGGGTGAGTCTGGGGGATCCAGGGGAGGGGTTTTATGAGCTGAACGGTCACGAGGACTCTGAGCGTGGGAATCTGTTGTTATTTTTTCTCACGCATCAAAACCTGACATGGGTGAGGTCTAGGTGTGGGAGGGGTCTAGGGGTGGAGCTTGTGTCTGGGTATTGTGCATCGGCTGCTATTGTCAGTCTTGGGTTGTCTCTGGAGTGTTCGGACGTGTTTCGTGGAGCTCTCAGGAAATTACATTTACACAACTTTGAACTGGATAACTATTGTTCTTCTTTCAACAAACGGACTTGTAAAACCGTAAGTCAGTTTTTTGATACTGTGATTTTTAACATGATGTAGTTTTGATATGCTTTAATACATTTATTTGATGTTTTAGTTTTAGAAAATGCATTTTAACATTTTACAAATGTGTAAAAACCATTAAAGATATGTGTATTTTAACTTTATACAACATTTTAATACTTTTAAACGATGTGTAATTGTGAAAAGCACGACTTCAAATATAGTAATTAGATGTATTTGCATAATATAATTTTAAGAAAACACAATTTTAACTTTCTCATTAATGTTTTAACATTTACAAATGTCTGAACACTAAAGACATATATATATTTTAACTTTATACACCTTTAAACACTAGGTAATTGTGAAAAAAGTACATCTTCAAATATAGTAATTAAATCTATTTGTTTAATGTAGTTTTAATACAAGCGATTTTAGATGTTTTAAGAAAACATAATTATTTGCATGATATAATTTTAATACACGCTGTTTTAATATTAACATATTTTGATAACTTTAAGAAAACACTTTTAAACTTTTTCATTAATGTTTTAAGTGTATGAACACTAAAGACGAAAGTATCTTAATGATATAAATTGTTTTAATAGTTTTAAACACTATATGTGTTATGTGAAAAAAGTACATCTTCAAATATAGTAATTAGTTATATTTGTATGATATAATTTTAATACACCTTGTTTTAGATGTTTTAATGCTAAAACATTTTGATAATTTTAAGAAAACACAATTTAAAACTTTTATTTATTTAATTATTGAATTATATTTTTAAATTTATTAATTATTTATTTTTTATGTCTAAACGTTTTTAACATTTTATAAAGTGTATGGAGACCGCTAAAACACACTTTTATACATTGTTTTAAACATGATTTTTAACACGATGTAGTTTTAATATCATGAAGTGTTTTAATTTAAAAATGTGTAATAACGCTAAAGATATGTGTATTTTAAACTTTATACAGCCTTTTATACTCTTTTAAACAGCACTGCCATTGTGAAATTACTACTTTTGTTCAAATATATGTTAGAAAATAGATCTATTGCTTGATATAAAATTTTAATACAAGTGGTTTTAGATGTTTTATTAAGAAAACATAGCTATTTACTTGATATAATTTTAATACTCGCTGTTTTAGTTATTATTGTGATTGAAAACCCTTTTTTAAAACAGATGTTTTATGTAAAAATGGAACATTTTAAAAATAATGTGTGAACGCTAAAGACATATGGTTTTTAAAGATATAAAATGAAATGGTTTTAATCACTACGTGTTATGAACCTTTTCTTTAATAAAAAACACTAAACCTATCTCTGTTTTCTGTCATCCGTCTTAAAAGATTGAAAATGTATTGTTTTTAATGTTTTTCCATCATTTTGAACATTTTTACATTGAACAAGACAGGTGCCCGTAACAGGTGTACAGCAGGTGCCCGGTCCAGATCCGGGTCGGGATCTGGACCGGGCACCAGATGGGTGGGGTTCCTGAACCGGTTCGGATGGGAGGGGATTCCGTACCGTGGGAATTCCCACGGTCACATGACCTCTGCGGAAGTGAGTGGGATGGGTAAAAAGGGGCGGGGCTAAGCGTGGGAAAAGGGGGCGGGGCTACGCGTGGGAAAAGGGCGTGGTTAATTATGGGGCAATAAATCTGTCAGTTTGATGGATGCCGACCCATATACTCTCTCTAATAATTTGCTAAACATTTAATTTTATTTGAGCATTATGACTGCATTATAATTAAAAATATAAAATATTAGGGATGGGTGATATTTGTATAACAACTTTATAATGTATGTGTCTCCTCAGATCTTGAAGGACTTGGAGAACCATCTGAAAAAGAAAAATAACATGGAAAAATAAAAAAATAACAGCATACAGGTTTGAAACAACATGATTTCAAGAACGATGATACAACATGATACATCATGAGTAAATGATGACTGCGTATTTTGATTTTTGGATAAAGTATTCCTTTAACTGGAAAATTAGGTCAACTTGCAGCATAACCAAATTGTTCCTGTTTCAGAATGTTCCTGTATTTCCATGGCATTATTGCTCTCTGATTTGGAAACAACATCCTAATTTAAGGATCAATAAATTATGCATCAATGGAAAGTCCCTTGGGCCGATGACAGATTTGTAATTACTTTTAAAATTCCAGGACAAAGTTTTTGTGCTGTTGGCTTGTGCCTTCATACTTTCCTCAGGTTTATATTCAAACCACAAAGAATTTAGTGTTTTATATATTTTAGGAGTGAAGCAAAACTTTGCAGTATCTTAGAACACAACATTAAAGGAGTAGTTCACTTTAAAAAAAACTTTTGCTGATAATTTCCTCACCCCCATGTCATCCAAGATGTCCACGTCTTTCTTTCTTCAGTCGAAAAGAAATTAAGGTTTTTGATGAAAACATTCCAGGATTTTCTCCATATAATGGACTTCATTGGGAACCAAACGGTTCAAGGTCCAAAAAGACAGTTTCAGTGCAGCTTCAAAGGGCTTTAAACAATATCAGACAATGAATAAGGTTCTTATCTAGCGAAACGATGCGCCATTTCGAAAATAAATAACAAAGTTTAAGTTTTATAAGCACAAATGCTCGCCTTGCTCTGTTCTGTGATGAGCGTTCGTGACTCTCCTGTTCGAACTCATTCATCAAATTAACAAATCTTTTTTCGAGTCATGACTCGAAGGGTCCTAGATAAGACCCTTATTCATCGTCTGGAGTCGTTTAAAGCCCTTTGAAGCTGCACTGAAACTGTCATTTGGACCTTGAACCGTTTGGTTCCCAATGAAGTCCATTATATGGAGAAAATCCTGGAATGTTTCATCAAAAACCTTAATTTCTTTTCGACTGAAGAAAGAAAGACATGGACATCTTTAATGACATGGGGGTGAGTAAATTATCAGCAAAAGTTTTTTTTAAAGTGAACTACTCCTTTAAGATATTTTTTTTTTCATGACTTCATGACTCTTGTGGGCACATGAGGGCATTTTGGGTCCACTCATGAAACCTGTTTTGTGTTTTCGTGACAGAGAAAATGTGAAGACAAGCACATATTGCTGTGAGTTTAACCCCTCTATGTTGACAGACGGTCTCCAGGCTACACTTCATTTACTCTGAGACGTTGGTACACTTCATTAATGTGTGTCATCCTGAATCAGACTTCCGAGCCGTTCT
The DNA here is from genome assembly GCA_036326025.1 of Chrosomus eos. NCBI lineage: Eukaryota > Metazoa > Chordata > Actinopteri > Cypriniformes > Leuciscidae > Chrosomus > Chrosomus eos. The sequence continues at coordinate 9,056,294 of CM070840.1, forward strand.
GATAAGGGCATGATGAAGACAACCTGAAACTTTATTATTGAACTTTGACAGGCTTTTACAGTAACAAGTAGCAAAAAAACCTGATAACCTGAAACACCAGACGCATACGCAGCCAATGAATATATAATTCCACATTGACGGTACGTATTGGAGTCATATACGCACTTCCAGAAATTCCACATCAGCTGAAGGTTCACACGGCATGTCTTGTATAATCACTCGCACCATTATATCAGGTCTGGAAGCAACTTCCTGTTTAACTCTGGGTCTCATCTATCAACTCTTTATGCTGTTAGTGCTAAATAGAGGCTGGAGATCCTGTGACAAAAAGCAAGAGCTGCATTTTTTTCTCACAATTATGTTAATTGATCGGTGCACATGTGAACAGACATTACTCAGAGTCAAACAGCGAACAGCAGCTCTGTTCTTATCTTCAGACTCAGGACAGATGTTAGATAACAAGTGAACAGTTGATTTACATTCTTTCTACTATCAGATGAAGGTGTTCCAAATGCAAACTAAAGTTAATCACTTACTAGTGCCCTACGAAGTGCACTTCACAGGGCCATCTTAACCAAGATTTGTACATCGGGAGACTATCAATTTATCAATGTTGAAAACAGTTTTTGCTGCTTAATATTTTAGTGGAAACTATGATTGAAAAAAAACAGGATTTGTTGATGAATAGGAAGTTTAAAAGAACAGCATTTATTTGAAAAATAATATTTTGTAACATAACCAAGATTTGTACATCGGGAGACTATCAATTTATCAATGTTGAAAACAGTTTTTGCTGCTTAATATTTTAGTGGAAACTATGATTGAAAAAAAAAACAGGATTTGTTGATGAATAGGAAGTTTAAAAGAACAGCATTTATTTGAAAAATAATATTTTGTAACATTATAAATGTTTTTACAGACTTTTTATCAATGTAATGTATCCTCGCTGAATAAAATATTTCTTTCTTTCTTTTTATTATTATTTTAATCTTACTCACCCCAAAGTTTTGAATGGTAGACTAATTAAGGTTATCACTCAAATATTAAGCAGCAAAAACAGTTTTCAATATTGATGATGGTAATGATAAATGTTTCTTGAGCAGAAAATCTGCATATTTGATTTCTGAAGGATCATGTGACACTGAAGACTGGAGTAATGATGCTGAAAATTCAGCTTACCTAGGGTGACCATATTTTGTCCTGAAAAACAGGACACTCGGCCCGGCAAACAGATAGGCCTACTCAAATGATACTCGAAGTTTACTCAAAGAAACCTTATTAATTTCAATACATTTAAAGTAGGTTATGCCTCCTCTGTATGGATAGAAATTTGTTATATTGTTATATGAAAACAGGACATGTCCTGGGGAAAACAGGACAGTTGGTCACCCTAGCTTACCATCACAGGAATAAAATACAATTTAAAGTATATTAAAATAGAAAACAGATATTTAAGATGTTAAGATTAGTTATAAGATTTCTCCATTTTACTGTTTTTACTGTATACCGCATACTAAAAAAATAACAAAAAACAACAATGTCCAGCTTCATGCCTATCATTAACAAAATACTTTCTCAGAAACATAAACAGAGAATAGAGATCATTTATTCAGAAATGCTTGGTTTAAAATGAATAAACAAACTGGCATTCAAACATTTTAAACAGCATATTAGCTCTTTCAAGTTAGTAGACTAAACTTATCAAACTTAATTAAGGCGTATAAGAGAACTGAACATAATATCACAAAAGCAAGAATGTGGTCCTGCCATTATCATTCTTGGCAGGCTGGCATGATCTTACTGGCATGCTCTTGAAATCAGAACAAAAACAACATAAGCAAGAAAGATATTTAGTTTCGCTTGAATCTGTGCCCTGTTCTCACTGTAGCTGATGAGTAACTGAAATGCCTTAGATGTTGATTTATTAGTTCATTCACGGCATTGCATGCAACATTGCTAGGCCCAATATCTAAACTATCCATGCAAAAACCAGCAACATTTTGTGGAATGGATTTAAACATGGTCAAATGATGGAGAGAATTACTTTTTCATTTCATTTTTTGGGTGGAGACTGGGATTTAAAAAAAGGATTGTGTTTACGGCTTCACAAGATGTTCGTTGACCATTGTATGATCTGCATTTATTTACATCAATTTAACTTATGTTTGGGTGACCAAATTATTGTTCAAGATACATTTTAGGTTTAAAAAAAGGTAAAATATGTTTAACAGAGTTTAGAGAACGTATTAGTAGCTGACATCATTTCGGTAATGAAATTTATTTAATAATGAAGCAAAGATGTGGCATAGGAAAACTGCAACGCCATGGCAAACACACACAACACGGTAGCATTGTAGCGGTGAGTTTTGTACGTCTGTAACGTGAAATGTCCAGATGCATTTTTCCCACACTACATTAACTCGTTTGTTTGTTGGTAGAAAAGCCTTTGGGCTGTTATTCTGCACTTCCTTCTCTGTAAGTGGCTGATCAGAAACAAAACAGGCACCCCTTCACGGGTCCCTCCAGAAAACTAACATCTGTACCGACCACATGCTTTTACATGTGGCTAGACTTGTGGCAGACTGGATTTGTACACTTTAAAGGACTTTTTTAAAGGACTTTGAGCAAGAGCAATTACATTGCTGCCATTAACAATGGTGGTAAACACTGTAAAAAAGAAAAAACAGGGTTCATAAATTTTTTTTAATAATGAGGGAAACCTTTTACATTGTTTTTTCTAAATCATTTAAAATCTAAAAAAATCTAAATATAACGTTTCATATTTTAAAAGTAAATGCTATATTTGTATAATATATTTGTCTGATACCCTGCAGGACTCTATAGAGTATAGCTAGTGAATATCCTCAATCAGAAAAGATTCTTTACTGACCAAATGCCACAATACAAGACAAAACAACATGAGGAACATCTGTTAGCCGAGCAGAATGCAAAGCTGCTTCTTTGGCTCCGAGTTACTGGTACGTCCATTTCCCAGCCATGTGACTGAACTTGAGCCAATGAGCGTGAAACATTCATTGTTATTTGTTTACCTTCCTTTCCTCATCAAACAGGCATCCTGGAGAGAAGTTAAAACTCCAGATTTCAGACCTTAGCCTGCTCTCTCTAGGATGCCAATTACAACGAAAGGTTTATAGAGAGCGAAAGAGAAAACACAGCCAAATGAATATTTGCAGATATGAGCAATGTACATGTTGTGGGTGTTCACACTAACTGGGCTTACAGTTAATTATCTGTTACATGTGTCTAGTGAGTGATCGACACTTTGACTATTGATAAGCTGCAAACTTAACCAGACTTTATCCCCAAAAGGCTGACTGTGCAAGACTACATCACAACAAATTACCAAATGACAAAGCTTTCCAGCAGTGCCATGAGTCAGACACACACTCAATACAAACTAAATGTCTAAAAGCGGAACTGACACATCACTCCCCTATGGAAAAGCTTACTCCACCAAACATATAAAGATGACCCAACCTGGTCTACTGCAACAGATGACCATATATATATATAGCACATCTTCTTGGAAACATTAAAAAGCAAATAAAGATGAGGAGTCATTATCACGAACACATTAGAATGATGATAATTCACACCCATAAGATGTGACTCTAGTTTTACTGAAATCTTCTGATGACTTTCGTTTGTTCCCATGCACTAATATGCATTAAAATTAGCTTGTTTTAAAGAAATGTTATTTTGCTTGCTTTTAAAGTAATGCCATATATGCTTTAAAATAAAAATGCTTGAATGCCATATGAGTGGAAGGTACCTAAAATATAGTGACATAGATAGGGTATAAACAACTGTATTTGACTTCCTTTGTTTAGTATTGTGTAAAAAAAAAAAAAAATGAAACTCACGTATAAAAAGGTGTGAAACTTAAATGCATGAACTTACTTTTTTTGTAACCAACAACAAAGGTCAATGAAGGTTTTAAAATCAAAAGCGGAGGTGAATGTAATATCAGTTTGTTATCTCATTATCCATTACAGTGTACAAAATAATCGTTGCAAAATGGTAGCAGAATTTGTATGAAATGACAGAGCTAGTCTGTGATACCCGGATGACAAAATTAAATAATTGTTTAGCTCACCAAACGAAAAACCTCCACGAAGAAAAAACGTTCCCAGCAAGTATAGAGAACCTAAGTCCCTCCCCCTCCGGTAGACCACCATGGGACCTTATTTCGGAAAAATATTGTATGGTAGTCAATGGCGAGAGACAACAAATATGTGGATCCCATTTGAATTGTGCCCTGAATTACACATATGATGTTTGTCAATTTAAAAGATACATTTTTAAGTCAAGAAAGTCGCAGTTTGATGTAAAACTGTTGAGGTATTAAACTGTGAAAATACGTAATTACAAAGCAAACCCAAAATGCGCGCATGTGACGCCATACCTTTTCTCTCAATGAATGAAGCTAACTTTACTGAAGTGTAACCCCTCCACCCGGGTCCCACTCGACCCGCTCCGAGCGGGCCTCGAACCCGGGTCTCCGGCATGAGAGTCAAGCTGGTCGCACACCGAACGCGCAGCTCAGCGCCACGCCACGCCACGTCTAGGACAACTCTCACCTGAAAATCTGATAACGTCAGCAATTTGCTGATTTCTTTAAATAAATATAAAACTAAATGTATATTCCAGCACAGGGCTAAGTCCGTATATACATTACTACTATTTGAGACACATAAATGTAAATTTAATATATAACTATGTAAATGGCGCCGTGTGGCGCTGCAGGATTTTGAACACGGTCCAGAGCCGTTGCTGGGCGCCGCGGACAGACGCCGAAAGGCGCCGCCGGTGTGTGTACTCTCATAGAGAATAATGTGTTCGAATTTAAAAGACCTGGCGCTGCGTGGCGCGGCGCCGAGCTGCGCGTCCGGTGTGCGACCCCCTTCAGGCGCTCTAACAAGGAGGCTAAAGACTGCAGCCTCTAGCATCTGTCGCTAGAGCGCCTATTGAGATCAGAGGAGTGAGGTTTACTCACACAGCAACTACTAGCTGGCCTCCGTTACAGAAGCGCCTAACGTCTGTCATTTTTTCTATAGTCTAACGTTATAATCGTAACGTTATGCCGTCATGCCTGTGTGTTTTGTACCCACACATACGAGCTTGGTGACGTACATAGTGCGAGACGAGAGATGTAGTTCATTGAGCGATTTTCACATAAAACTAAATGTTACTCTTCTGTTTTATGACAAACTGACTTTCATAATTATCTTTTAAATTGACAAACATCATATGTGTAATTCAGAGCACAGTTCAGATGGAATAAAAAGATAAGTTGTCTCTCGCCATTGACTACCATACATATTTTTTCCGAAATAAGGTCCCATGAGCCGGAAGCTCTCTATAGTGCCGGCTTCAGTTACCCGGATGAGCCTGTGTCATCAGTTTTTCGGGGAATAACATATGGATGGCTTCTGAAGTCATAACACCACTGGGTGAGAATCAGATTGTCTGGTTCAAATTGTGAACAAATCATTCAGTTTTGTGTGCTGACTGCTGAATGATTCACTCTCATGAATGTGCTGATGAGAGCTAAGGCAGAAGTCCCGACAGGATGAGTAATTTTTTTTGCATTTCATAGGTGAATTGTTTCTTTAAAGCTTTGAACTATGAACATAAGTGTGGGAAAGATACAGCAAATAAAAAAATACATTCTTTTACAATGACTCTGCATGATACAGTAGATCAGAACGGCTTTAATGTCACAATCTGTTCTCTCAGAACACGCTGAAGCATGCTGGACACGCTTGATAAGGAATGCACAGTTCGTATTATACTTATTGCAGACATCAGGAAAATATGCAGGTATGATTGTTCCTTGCGGAGCTTAATCTGATTCACTATACAAAAACAGACCAGATTGAACATGCAGCTAGTAATGTGGGCCTTCCTCTGAACATTCTCGCTGAATGACAATGCATTAGAGTTACATGCACAGTTGAAATGTAATGGGCATGCATTATGTGTGTGGGAACAGACGGCCTTGTTGCACAGACATTATCTGATGTCTGATCAGACAGAGCTTTAAGAACTTGATCCTTGTTGGCTTCAAACCAGAGACCTTCTGGTTATCAACTGTGAGCTTTATCTTGAAATAAAGCTTTCATAAAGTTTATAATTTGAGTGACACAGGTTAAGCGTCTACTCAGCTTAAAAATGTTTCGCTAACATTTCCATTAAAGGGATACTCCACCGGTTTTTCATATTAAACTATGTTATTCCCATAACTAAGAATAACATATGAAAAACCAGTGGAGTATCCCTTTAAATTAAAAACTTTAAGAACGTTCTAAGAACGTTCCCTGTTAGCTGGCCGTAAGTGATAAATCGCAGGTCAAGTTGGGTTCAAAGTTGCTACCTTTATTTTACCGCCCATGTCTTTGAAGCAAAGACTTTATTGAGAATTTACAAGGTGACAAATCAACTCTCTGACTCAACAGCGCTGACCTCTAAAAGGTTTCAGGATGTATCATGTTCACCTCTCAGAGATGTGTAAATATGTCGTAACTCCCGAAACCCCAAGGAATACAAACCTCTGGCTTAAGTGGCCCTCTGAGTCTCTTATTTTCTAATTGGAGGAAGACGCCTTCCCATGAGTCTCATGGCTCACTGCCTGGATGTTATACAACTACTGAGAAGATACATATCTTGCTCTCTTCGTAATCTCTTAATTATATGATTGATCAGGAAATAGCAATATTTGTGACCTAGGATCAATTCTAGCTGTTTTTTAATACTGTTTATTAGTTATTATTCGAATGCATTTACTTGAAAATCATTGTGTATCATAAACTTCAAAGTGAGGAAAAATGTATATGTTTGTAAATAGTTCAAGCACCCACCGGGAAAGTTGTGTGTGCGCACATGCAAAGACAGCCATAAATGTGACACGTTTACACACACACGTTTACACACACAAGTTTTCACAAACAAGTAGAAATTTCTTGTGCATGTGCGAAATTTTTAGTTTTTTTCACTGTAAATATCAATAAGGATTCTGTTCTTGATGGAAGAGCATAATTGAAAAAAACTTATTTCATTTCACCAAATAATGCCGAAGCTAAAATAGACATTTATTTTAGGCTAATAGGTTTTTGTGGAATTTGATATAACTTTAAACTATATGGAAATTGAAATATTTTATTGTTATTAAAGGGGAAACTAAAAAAAGATTAGGCCTAACTGATTTTAATTATGGCTTTTTATTGATATATAGGTTTATTATGATAGAGGTATAGATATCAGTGATGGGTTTTGACAGTATTGTCCATCCCTCTTGATCCCAGTTAATCACACAGCTAATAATACAACATACTGCAATACATTCTCATTGTGCTTATGGCTTGTTATTAAGTTTTTCAGACCATTTGTAAAAAAAACAGTGAACTTGCTGTCATCTGGGAAATTGATTCCCGCATGGAACATTACAGAGTGATTTTGACTGAATCCGTATAATAAGTGATTGGGAAAGTTCCAAAAACACAACAGCTCCTGAGGTTATTGTGTTGAATCTTTCAGGAATTCTCTGCTTACAGTTGCCTCACCAAGTGTCTGACTTCCTCTAATTGTTATTATGGAAATGTCATTCTCTGTTGTCTGAGAAAGTGCGTATCAATACCACGAATGTTATTTCTCGTGCCATTATACGCCAAAAACAGTTTTTGCGTGTATATGATACGCAGTTTTCGCGTGCATATCATATGCACTTTATGGCGTGTAATACGCACGCACGCACCCCTCCCCCTCCCCCTAATCCTACCCAAGGGGTTTTCAGTGCGTAGCATATACACCCAGAGAATGTCTAATGGGCTACTTGCACATAGCAACCTGACATCATATCCACAACGGGTAAATACGGCTCGCTCTCTTCCGGTTGAAGGCGTACATACACAACGTAGACATTTTCCGCCTAATACTAGAAAACAGTACAACATTATAACACGCATATTCTGTCAGCCCGGGGTTGTTTATTAGCCTAATGTAAGCTAGCAAACTAACGTAAGCCATAAAGTTTGAGATATATAGACTTACCTTCATATCCGTGGATATATGAAGAGGCATACATTTTAAAGCCATTCTCTCTAATTTGCTGGTAGGTGATTTGGAGGAGGACTTACAAAGGCGATATACGTCCGTTATTGTAAGTTTCGGCAACTCTTGTAAACATCTCATCTCATAGTGTAGAATAGCGCCGGAAAAGACGAGGCCGCATTTCCGGTAAGGAAGTATTTACGTGCAAGGAGCCCATAAGGGGAGAATTGGCTTTCCGTAGACGGGCTTTGATACACCTTATTCCTAGGCCCCATGACGCTTTGCGCGAATTATGGGTGTAACTTCCGTTAAGCTGTAAACAATCAGTGAAAGGCTCGCTTTATGAACGCAATTCTACGTTTTTCTTTTTTTAATGTTTTATTTCTGTACGCTGGGTACAATGAGATGGTATTATTCTACTCACCCTTCAACCATCGAACATTAAAAGCATAAAATGGCACGAGAAATAACATTCGTCGTATTAATACGCACATGAGACTTCGTTGGATATTCCATGGTTAAACAAGCGCCATATCTTCTAATGGGAAATCATGATTTTTTTTTTATAGCCTGGGCAATATGCCACATTTACCAGAATGCTTACGTGCTTATATGATTTAGTTTTTCTTTGTGTTGCCTCAGGGCAACGTTGTGATAAGGGTATTTTTCAAGGATGTCTTGGACAGTACCTAACACTGGCAAATAATGCGTGACAAGAAATGAAGATGTAGCATTCTGAATGCACAGGAACACCCAAAGTGATGTGCAAAAAAGTGTAACGAATCTGTTTCACAGCAGAGAAGAACTGCTTTTTGGAGTTTTACACAGATGAAGAGTGAAATCACATGAATAGGCCGTATGACATGACATAATAAGTTATACAAATGCCTGTATCAAATATCAATGTGTTTCAAGTGTTTTCCCCTGATTTCTAGACATTTTTGAAAAAGATTTGTGGTTTTTGTATTGCTCTCTGAGCATTGTATTATGATCATTTTCTCTATGATTCTGTACCATTGTTAGGGTGGGGTCAGGGGAGGGGGAATTATCAATAAAAACTTCCTAAATGAGCCAAGAAATGATGTGGAATAATTTTTATAATGTGTGCAGAGGGATAATCGTATCTGAATTATCTTTTAAACAATCGTCTAAGCAACAAGATGAACACCATTATAGTAATGAAATAGCCTACTCTGAAGTTTTTTAGGTCAACCCGTTCTTGTCTGTCAGTCATATAATGCAGGCAATAGGGGTTCACCTTAAAAAGCATACACAGAGAAGTCCAAATTAAACATGATTTAATGACTCGTAAACGTAAGTACACATTGATGACCTAAGACACGAAACGAGTGGTTTTTGTGAGAAAACGAACAGTATTTATATAGTTTTTACCTCTTGTAAACACAGCCACGTCCAAGTGATCTGAGATCGCGAGCGCTTCGGTCTTTTCCGGAAAGCACCGGAAGTGAAACCTCGCGCGTGTACGTCACTCATACAATTTTTTTATTTTTTTATTTTTTTGTAATTGTTTTCATTTACGACGGTTTAAACATCCCGGATAAGCGCAAATTAGTACCCTTTTAATTAGCAGTCTTACCTACAATCTCTGTTCTGTGTAAACAATGAGTGACGTACACGCGCAAGGTTTCACTTCCGGTGCTTTCCGGAAAAGAACGAAGCGCTCGCGAACTCTCAGATCACTTGGACGTGGCTGTGTTTACAAGAGGTAAAAACTATATAAATACTGTTCGTTTACTCACAAAAACCACTCGTTTCGTGTCTTAGGTCATCAATGTGTACTTACGTTTACGAGTCATTAAATCATATTTAATTTGGACTTCTCTGTGTATGCTTTTTAAGGTGGACCCCTATTGCCTGCATTATATGACTGACAGACAAGAACGGTTTGACCTAAAAATATCAAAATTGAAAATACTGCGGCCACAAAGACACCTACATCTTGGATGCCCTTGAGGTAAGCTAAAACATATCAAAAATTAATTTCAAAGTGAACTATCCCTTTAAGTTTGAATATGCGAAATAAGAGCATGTTTCAGCAACTCATTACAGGAACCCATGGTGTATCCTCACCAAAGCTGAATTTAACATGTTACAGTATCTGTGCCCACAGGGAATTATGTGCATTTTTTTTTTAAATAACTAATTTTGACAGCTACTGATGTATTTTGGACTGTTTTCAATATTTTGGATTGTTTGTGAAATCTGAGCACATTCAATTGTTTTCTTCATTTTATTTGGCTTCAGTATGAAAAATTCGTATTGATAAGTGCAACGATAAAGTCAAAAGTGATTATCAAAACCAAGATAAGTTTGTACATACCATCACAAAATTGGCTGTACATCAGTTCCCGATTTACAAAAACCTTTTCCGATTAATATGTTTATCTGGGAACATAAAAAATGTTTGACAGTGACCTTCAGACCAGAGGTTTAGCTCTCCTGGGGTGAGTGGCATTCCATGAGTAACAAACAGCTGTGGTCCCTCCGCAAGCCCTTAAATAGTGACCGGTTCATTACGGATCTTCAGACATTTTGTATTTTGAGCAAAGTACACAGGTTAAAGAAAGTTGTTGGTGCTAAGCAAACACAAAACACGTCAGTCTGAAATCATTAAACCAACATTTTAATAAGTCTTTGTCATCAAAGTGGTATGTGTCTGGATTAGAGGAACTTTAGGGGAAAATCCTCTGAGCTGTAGTGAGCTGTGTTGGGGCCCAAAGGGGCCTCGAGGGGGTCAAATCCTTCCACTTCAGTGTGAATTCCTCTCGGAGCTTGAGTTGTCATCGTCTGCTTTCCAGACAGCGTTTCAATTTTCTGACTCAAATAAACTTTAAATGTTTAGACTTGAAACATCAGATACAAAAGATAAATTCTTACATCATTTTTGTGACATGCCTACACAGAACTTTCCACCACAGGCAGCCAACTTTACTTTGGTTAAGGTGCATGTTTTGAATGCTAGGTGGTTGTTATGATGTTCTGATCTCTTTATTGTAAATCCACGAGGTATTTTTTATACCTGTGTGTGTGTGTGTGTGTGTGTGTGTGTGTGTGTGTGTGTGTGTGTGTGTGTGTGTGTGTGTGTGTGTGTGTGTGTGTGTGTGTGTGTGTGTGTGTTTTCATATTTAGGGATAGGAGTTTGTTTAAATCCTTAACCCTGCATTCTAATTAGTACAGCTTACATTAGCAAACACATAAACATCTCTACACAATATTATGGCAATATTTTTGTTACGGAATTAATCTTTGTTAACATTACTCATCAACCTGTGGTACACTTTTTGCTGTGATATATTTCATGATTTTTATAAATTAAATGTAAGAATAACTTGTATATTGTTATTAATATTTCAAGATGAACATTTACTGGACTGAAGCAATGGTTTACTTGGTTATCCATACATCAATTTGAAGAAAAATCTTGTTAAAATGTATCTAATATGATACAACAGGCTTTTGAGGAACGTTTATTTCATTATATTATATTTTGTGCCCAACTAATAAAACTACAGAGCTTTGATCATAAAACTAAGCATTTAAATATAATTTACTAAGACATATTATTGGGAGATATAACTGACTTATAAAATATGCATTTTATGTAAATAATATGATTGCATTTGCTCCATTTGGGCCTCTGAATAAAATTGAGGTGTTTGTTTTTCTCCTTGAGTGACTCTATATTCTTACTATACATCATATATAAGCAATCATATAAATTATAATACAAATTAACGCTCATATGAAAACTTTTGCTAAAAGTTCAACTGTTCTATACGGAGGCCGAGAGAGCTCAACGTGCTGCAAGCTAAAGAAGACGCATGCAATTAGAAAAAAACGTATGCAAACAAAAAAACGCATGCAAATAGAAAAAAACGCATGCAAATAGAAAAAACACCTGCAAATTAAGAAAACATCTTCATCAGTTTCACAACACACGTGTGCTCCAAATACTCACAACACAACCAAATACAGAAACGCGCTGCAAAAGTTCACAACACAACCAAATACAGAAACGCGCTGCAAAAGTTCACAACACAACCAAATACAGAAACGCTGCAAGTAACACAGACCACAACGGAAATGTTTCCGGGGAACCAAATAAGTGACGGACCCGGCTGGGACGTGCTTATTGCTCGTGAGCATCCCTATGCCCTACTCCCTTCGAAGGGCAGATGGCAGAGCTTTTCAAGTGGGACTTTGGAGTGAGCGTGGCACTAGTGTCCCATTTATGTAGCCGTTTAAAACGCACTTGATGAAGGGAGCAACGAAAGACAATGTAATTTCCAACGTAATTATTTTCACCTGGGATGTTCCCATGACAACGCAGCAGTTGTCCATCAGCTGAACTGCTGTTCTGACGACAGAAATATATTGCTGTTAATATAACGGTCGCAAATAAATGTATTTGTTTATTTTTCCTTTACAAAAAGAAATGTTACAATATGCGTTTATTTAAACTTTGGACCCTACATTAACTAACATTTCTTATGAAACTTTTCTTTATGAAAATTTAAACATAACATGAAACAATTTGTATAGACCTTATTCGATCTGCGTCATCAATGTTCGCGGCGGCCATTTTGTTGACATAGAAACCACGGCAACTGTCAGTCAGTCAATTGACAAGCGAGGCAGCGTCGGTATTATCCATGGTATTATCGCTGTATTTTTTTTTAAAACAGCGGGATGGTGTGCTGTGTAATACACTGCTGTTCTAACAACAGCAATAAGAACCCCGGAGTTAATTTTTATGCGATACCGACTGTCAGAAAACGTGAAGGGAGTGAGACAGAGGAGTTGAGCCAGCGCAGGAGAGACTTGTGGCTAGCTAGGATAAACAGACTAATCTGCCAACTCCCTACAGCAATGTCTGCTCCTATCATTTTACCACAGGTAACGTTATTGGGGACATTTAATTTTGAATTTTACAATACTATTATAACATGTTCCTGTTATCTCTGTGAAGCTGCTTTGAAACAATTTGTATTGTAAAAAGGGCTAACTGTTATATAAATAAAGGTGACTTGACTATTGATAACGTTATATGCCTCATTGATACTAGGTAGGGAATTAGTGCTTGTGTGATACTGTGTTATTTTGTTACAACGATCGTAAAGGAGCCCTGCGAAGTGTAGCTAACGTTATGCGGATACTGTATGAACGTTAACGTTATAAATATCCGGTTAAAAGTTACGGCTGGCAATAAGGACGGATCTATACTTAAGGCTATTGGGTCTATTTGATATGGGTCCACACAAATCAAGCTTATCTTCTCTTGATACCGACGAGATGAAGCCATTAGGCTACTGCTCACCTCAACTCAAATCTGCGTGCGGCTATGGGCAGGACAGTTGTTATGTCAACAATATGGCCGCGGTTAGCTACTTCCGGTGTTTGCGAATAAGGTCTATAGTGTAACTGATGTATAGATTAATATCTTGCCTTCATGTTCGTCTTCTCTATCTTTTTTATTTATATTTTAGTTTCCAGCTCATTGTTCTTTTCTCATTTGTATTCTGATGACATTGAACATATTGTTAATACATTTTGTATACTGTATACAAGTTGTATGTCATAAAAAATGAATCTCTGTGTGTTTTGCAGGGTAAAAGATTTTTTATATATATAAAATAAAGTAGAATTTTGAGCTGTAAGCAAAGAGTATAGAAGAACTATAAAAAAGTATAATATTACAATATATTATAATATTGTTTATATATACAATATATTACAATATTATTTTAAAATTATAGTTAATTTATAAAAAATATACGTTCTTTGCTGTAAGCACGTCCTGTCTATCACGTCCCAGCCAGGTCCGTCACTTATTTGGTTCCCCGGAAACATTTCCGTTGTGGTCTGTGTTACTTGCAGCGTTTCTGTATTTGGTTGTGTTGTGAACGTTTGCAGCGCGTTTCTGTATTTGGTTGTGTTGTGAACTTTTGCAGCGCGTTTCTCTATTTGGTTGTGTTGTGAGTATTTGGAGCACACGTGTGTTGTGAAACTGATGAAGATGTTTTCTTAATTTGCGGGTGTTTTTTTCTATTTGCATGCGTTTTTTTCTATTTGCATGCATTTTTTTCTATTTGCATGCGTCTTCTTTAGGTTGCAGCACGTTGAACTCTCTCGGCCACCGTAGTTCTATTTAAAAAAAAAACTTCTATAAAAAAACGTATTTCATATGTCAGCCTTTACGGGGTTAACAAATGGAAAGTTATTGTAAAGCGTTACCCTTAATATTACATTGCTTAGCATTCGTTCATTGTTAAACATAGTAATTAAACTACTGGAAATATGGTTTTGGTGTGAAAACTCTGGGTGGCCAGCATGCATATACTTCTTCTCATATCTGGAAAATCATAGAAAACCGTGTGAAGCATTAAACCAGCTAACCACGCATCAGACGTTCACATAATTTCTGTGATCCTTCAGTCTCTAGAGCTCATGGCTAAATCACTTCTGTCCAGCGCTCAGCTTTTTCTCACAAAACTTCAGACGCTGGTCCTCAAATTCTCTTCAGTTTCCTGTGAAGGAGTCTCTGAATCCCTCATTTCAGCCAAAATCATGGGGCCTCAAGGGAAACGTCTAAAGGGAAATATGAACTGGCCTTGGATATAGTTTCACAATAGCCTAGATAAGGACGAACCACTTAAACAACATACTTGAATGGCAGGTAAGTGCCAAAGTAGACAACACGACCCTGAATGGGTTTGAAGAGTGACTTATTTATCAGGCGTGGACATAGATGGAGGCCTGACAGGGTCACTGCATTCCAGAAGCTTCTTCATCATGGTTCATGTCATCAGCCGTCCACTCAAGAGCTGCTGACGGGGCATGACATCACCGTTCTCACCGCAGCATTATTATACTGAGAGACCAAGAGGAGTCACTGCTAGCTTATGTGAGTGTGTGTGAAACTGACACTGACGAGTAATAAAGAGTTATTGATGAAGCACTTCAGAATGACACCTCACTGTTGTTATATATGGAGGTGTTTTTTCTTACAGTCCTTTGCTGACATCTCTAATTCAGCAAAGAAGATATGCCTTTTATTTATAGCTATATGGTTTGATTCTTCTTTGTGAGTTCATTCAGCTGAATTATGAATGACTGTGAATATTTTTGAATGAGAGTTCAGAGACTGTATTGACTGTGATGCAATAAACACCATGTTCCGTGAAATAATGTCGACGAGAAAGGTCTTTCCATAGTCACGGGCTGTACGCAAGATCGAAATTAAATGGCGATTGGCTTGTCCACTTCACCAAGTGACTCTCATGGTTCATTTTAGTGGATCAGAAACCTGCAGAATGACCACTTTAGTCTGATTCTGAAACAAATGTCTCTTATGAAGTGCCCCTTTTAAAGTCCCCATAAAATCAAAGTTTTTTAGTTTAAAGCCATACGGTTATCTAGCTATTGTGGGCTCCAAAACAATGACAAAAATGACATTTTTGAACAGTGATTTTGATGACATCACGCTGCACTTCAGCTTCTTGTCTGATTTTTTGTCCAATCAAATGCTCCCTAGAATCTACAGCGCCATGCCCCCAAATATACGTTAAAGGGATAGTTCACCCAAAAATGAAAATTCTGTCAGTAATTACTCACCCTCATGATGTTCCAACCCCGTAAGACCTTCGTTCATCTTCGGAACACAAATTAAGATATTTTTGATTAAATCTGAGAGCTGGATCACTCCTCCATAGGCTTCTAAGGGATTGAAACTTGACAGGCCCGAAAAGTTATTAAAGACATTGTTAAAAGAGTCCAAGTGACTACAGTGGCTCAATCTTAAGTTTATCGAGCTACGAGAATACTTTTTGAGCGCAAAAAAACAAACAAAAATAGCGACTTTATTCAAGTATTCTCTTTGGGCCTGGAGATTTCACGTATTGTTATTGCGCAACTCTTCTGGTTGGACACGCATCACACACATAACCAGCGTCGACCAATAGTGAGCCTATACGTGTGACGTATAACACACACTGTAAAAAATATTTTAGCAACTTAGTTATTTCAACTTATTTTTTTAACTAGATTGTCCAGACAACAAGAAATTTTAAGTTTTCTTGTCCTCAACTTATCGAAATAAGTTAAACTAAAAAAAACCCATGCAAAAAGATAACTCAAAATAATGAGTTAACTTTTTTTACAGTGCAGAAGCGCTGCGCTGTTACACTACGTCAACAGCTTAGGTGAATGACATGGAAGAGAAGAGATGGTTGAATAAAGTCGTTATTTTTTGTTTTGTTTTTGCGCGCAAAAAATATTCTCGTCGCTTGATAAACTTAAGATCTAGCCACTGTACTCACAGTGCAGAGTTACTGAACTCAATGGCTATTAAACGCTAAATGACATCAACACATTAAAATATTAACATTAGTTAATGAACTAAGAACTAAATATAGGCCTAACAATTGTTCTAAGCCAGTGAGCACTGAGTTGCAATGCCAGAAAACCATTTCCTATCAGTTTTTAGTTTGCTTAGTTGAAATCCTATTTTTATAGTCCTTCGGATGAGACGTTAAACCGAGGCCCTGACTCTCTGTGGTCATAAAAAATCCCAGGATGTCCTTCGATAAAGAGTAGGGGTGTAACCCCGGCATCCTGGCCAAATTTGCCCCTTGGCCTCTGTCCACCATGGCCTCCTAATCATCCATCCCCATATACTGATTGGCTTCATCACTGTCTCCTCTCCATCAGTAAGCTGGTGTGTGGTGAGCGTTCTGGCGCAATATGGCTGCCGTCGCATCATCCAGGTGGATGCTGCACATTGGTGGTGGTTGAGGAGATTCCCCTACTTCTATGTAAAGCGCTTTGAGTGTCCAGAAAAGCGCTATATTAATGTAATGAATTATTATTATTATTATTTTAAAATTCGTCAACACATTTATGGGGACCTTTAGCAATGATTCTAAGCTCATATCCTAGGTCGGCGGGTGACCTACCATTAAGGCCACATCCTAAACACCTTAAAAGGATTTACGACAGAAGCGAGGGACTAGGCCTGGCGTGATACTTCTCCTTTATCAATATGAAACATCAGTCACCTCTGTCTCACAGCAGAAAGCATACAGGTGTGTCAACCTGAAAGTTGCTCCATCCTGCCAAGTAGTCAAAGCAAAAGTCCCATGATCAAAGCCGAAACAAATAAGCCAGGAAGTTGCCGAAATCTTTCGTAATGACTGACTCATTATGTACCATTGCATTTAAAACTTGTTCATTGTCAGGCACCTGATCCTCACCTTTTACTCTTGAAATGGTGTTATTTCGGAGGGTCACTGCTTGTTCCCCGAGGGCTGGATACACCCTGCAGTGCTTTTGCCAGATGCACTTACAATAGGAGCTTTGTGCAAATAGAATGGCAACCTGCAACAGGAATCTTGGCATGTATGAATCCAGCGAAACTGGATTTGTCTTTGCTCTGCCAGTCTATCTCAGAATATTCTGAGTCTCGAATTACAGCTGATTAATGATCTGCTCTGAAATGAAACTTAA
This sequence comes from Chrosomus eos, assembly GCA_036326025.1. NCBI lineage: Eukaryota > Metazoa > Chordata > Actinopteri > Cypriniformes > Leuciscidae > Chrosomus > Chrosomus eos. The sequence continues at coordinate 9,073,889 of CM070840.1, forward strand.
ATTAAACATGTCTATTTAATATTTGTGAGATTTAGACTGAGGCCAGTTGTCACACTTTTTCCTTTAGTGAATATTTATTAGGTTGGGGTTATTTTTTTAAATCAACACATAATATGTATAGTATTTGCTACAAATAAATAAGCTTTTAAACACTTACAATATCTATGATTTTTTTGTTGTTGCACTATTTGGGGTAAGTTGTCACAATGAGAAGACAAAGTATTCAGCAAATATATAATGCATTACTATATATATATAATATAACCCCCCCCCCCCCCCACCACCACCACCAAAAAAAAGAAACCCCAGACATTTCCCACAAAATGTCAGTTTGTAAATGTATTTATTAGCTTTTCAACTATTATGAAACACGAAATATTTCATGAAACAGCAGAAATGAAAAAAGGAACATGCTAATATTAAACCGCAGAAATTAAATCAGGTGTAAAAAATGACAACTATAACAAATTGTGTGACAAATAAAGTGACATTTATGATGAACACTGTTATCTTAATAAAAGTTTTAGTTAACTTTCAGTTAAAATCTGTTTTGACCCTATATTTTAGATTGGAGAATAGAATTTACAATGTGTTAGAAAACTAACAAATGAAAAACAAGCATTTACACAATTAGACTTTAAACCCAAAACTTCAGTCACTGATATACTGTATAGCCTGTGTGACAACTAGCCCCAGTTTCCCTACAGTATGCTTGTTCCTCAATAGTTCAAACGATGCTGCTGTGCTTCAGGACAGAGACAAATGACAGAAATCAGTGAGAGAAATAAAGTCAGTGTCGTGTTGTGTGAAATGGTCAGCCATCATATCCGGCAGCATGAAGGAAGCTGTAATTGTCTGGAATCTGGTGCAAAGGTCAGAGTCTCTCTACATAAGCAGCTTGTAAATTCTTGTGTTATTGATGTAGGGATTTTTTTATCAGGGCACATGGACATGGAAAGCTTTTAACAGATATTAAACTTTGGTGGGTGGGAGGGAGGAAGATAGTATGAGAAATGATCTTTAACATCGAACCAATGCATGTTTGCACTAATTACCATCAGACTCTATTTTAGTCCGGAGGCTTGTGTTGTGGAATTTGAACCAAAATGCCCTGTGCAGTCTGTCCCCTTGTGGTACATTTAAGAATTATTACAGGCTAACATACCTCATGCCCTGAGAATGAACCTTACATTTAAAAAAAAAAAAAAAAAAAAGCCTGTTGGCTGCATTGCTGGGAATCTCACTGGACCCAGAAAAGACATTGGACAAATAAAGTCCAAGAGCTGATGCCTGAATGAAGTTCTAACCAACATCATGACAGAGTTATTAATCAGAGCATGACTGATTCTCTAAACAGACCGTAAACTAGGCAATTCAATCCAAAAACATTTACACTAATTATCTGCTGGCCCAGTCAAATGAGAGGAAATGTGTCAGTGGAACTGATCCACTGTGATTGGCTGTGGAAAACCATGCAAATATTAAAAAAAATATTAGCCAAAATACCAGAAGTAGAATCTCAGTGACCACCAAAAATGGTGCCTACAATTAGCACTTACCGGTATGTTAATACATATTAATGTATTATTGCATTTTTGGTAAACTATTATTTATATTACTATTCATATTTTATTATTATTAGAATTAGAATTATTATGAATAAAATTATTTTTCTTCTTAATAATAATAATACTAATAATAATATAAAAATAATAATAGTTTACCATTGTCATATTATTATTCTTTTTTGTATCCTTCAAGCTATATTTCCAATATCATGATATATTGTATATTGGATGAAAAGGAAAGGTGCATTTATATATTGCATTATATGTATTTATTGTTGAATAAATTGTTATATTTATCTTTGAATATTAGTATAATATTTGAATTTTGGGTATCCTCCAAGCTTAATTTCAATGTAATCATAAATGTTGTTGGTGTGAACAATGGAAAACAATAATCTATCCATTTGTGCATTTATTTATTTATGATATTATATTAATTGGCAAAATAATAATAATAATGTTAAGCTTGTCACGGTCCACGGGAGAATCAAGAAGGCAGGCGAAGGTACAAAAGGCAAAGGTTTATTAATCTCACGTGGAACATGAAAACTGTGAGCGTGTGCTCAAACAATAACCAGCAATGACAAGAGTGAGAGGGGAACTTAAATACACAGATAATGACAAAGACAACAGGTGACGGTGATGATGATGATGAGGAGCAGGTGCAGGTGATGATGACAGGATTCTGGGAAGTGTAGTGAAGACACAGACGATGAAGGTGGTGAGTGTGACATAACTCCCCCCTCCCGCTAGGCGCGACCCGCGCCGTACAAGGCAGAACACGGGAGGGAGGGTGGGCATCCTGGAGTCCGTGACGGGAAGGTGGACCGGGTGCAGTTGGACGGACTCCAGGATGGTCCAGGCGGAGCAGGCTGAGGGCGTGGCCAGGGCGGAGCAGACTGAGGGTGTGGCCATGGCGGAGCAGATGACCCCTCGGGCGTCCAGGGCGGAGCTGTTGGACCCTCGGGCGTCCAGGGCGGAGCAGGCTGTGGGCGTGGCCAGGGCGGAGCAGGATGAGGGCGTGGCCAGGGCGGTGAGACCCCTTCGGGTGGCCACGGCGGTGAGACCCCTTCGGGTGGCCACGGCGGTGAGACCCCTTCGGGTGGCCACGGCGGTGAGACCCCTTCGGGTGGCCACGGCGGTGAGACCCCTTCGGGTGGCCACGGCGGTGAGACCCCTTCGGGTGGCCACGGCGGTGAGACCCCTTCGGGTGGCCACGGCGGTGAGACCCCTTCGGGTGGCCACGGCGGTGAGACCCCTTCGGGTGGCCACGGCGGTGAGACCCCTTCGGGTGGCCACGGCGGTGAGACCCCTTCGGGTGGCCAGGGCGGTGAGACCCCTTCGGGTGGCCAGGGCGGTGAGACCCCTTCGGGTGGCCATGGCGGTGAGACCCCTTCGGGTGGCCATGGCGGTGAGACCCCTTCGGGTGGCCGTGGGTCCTTCGGCGCCCACGGCGAGGGCCTATGGCCCCCCCCCAAAAAATTAATGGGGAGAGTGACAGAGTCTTTATCAGTCTCTGGGCTGGACGGGACCAGCGTCAAAAGAATCTCTGGCTGGACGGCGGTCTCTGGCTGGACGGCGGTCTCTGGCTGGACGGCGGTCTCTGGCTGGACGGCGGTCTCTGGCTGGACGGCGGGCAGGCGACGGGCTCAGGCCCTGGCGGGCAGGCGACGGGCTCTGGCTCTGGGTCAACGGGCTCTGGCTCTGGCGCTGGGTCAACGGGCTCTGGCTCTGGCGCTGGGTCAACGGGCTCTGGCTCTGGGTCAACGGGCTCTGGCTCTGGCGCTGGGTCAACGGGCTCTGGCTCTGGCGCTGGGTCAACGGGCTCTGGCTCTGGCGCTGGGTCAACGGGCTCTGGCTCTGGCGCTGGGTCAACGGGCTCTGGCTCTGGCGCTGGGTCAACGGGCTCTGGCTCTGGCGCTGGGTCAACGGGCTCTGGCTCTGGCGCTGGGTCAACGGGCTCTGGCTCTGGCGCTGGGTCAACGGGCTCTGTGAAAAAGTCTATTAAATCAATGCTGGCAGAGGCCAGCGGTAGGGTCTCTGTGCTGGATGGGACCAGCGGCGAAGGTTCAACTGGGCTGGACCAGCGGCGAAGGTTCAACTGGACTGGACGGGACCAGCGGCGAAGGCTTGACTGGGCTGGCCGGGACCAGCGGTAAGGGCTCGGCAGGGCTGGACGGGACCAGCGGTGAGGGCTCGGCAGGACTGGACGGGACCAGCGGTGAGGGCTCGGCAGGGCTGGACGGGACCAGCGGGGAAGAGGTTTCTGGCTGGACTGATGTTACCGTGAGGGATGAACCACAGACCCAAAGCGCCCTGTCCAGAAACTCCGAGAACGGTAGATGTAGGTCTTCGAGCAGCAGTATCTGGGCTAAGGGATCATCCAAACCTCTCCAGAACCGCTGTTTAAGGAAATCTTCCTCCCAGTATACGTCCTGGTGCAGGTGAAGATATACCTCTGTGAATTCCTCCAGCGAGGCCCCATTTTGGTCAAACAGGAAAGCCTCCATCTGTTCGTCCATTTTTGTCTTGGCTGGTTATTCTGTCACGGTCCACGGGAGAATCAAGAAGAAGGCAGGCGAAGGTACAAAAGGCAAAGGTTTATTAATCTCACGTGGAACATGAAAACTGTGAGCGTGTGCTCAAACAATAACCAGCAATGACAAGAGTGAGAGGGGAACTTAAATACACAGATAATGACAAAGACAACAGGTGACGGTGATGATGATGATGAGGAGCAGGTGCAGGTGATGATGACAGAGGATTCTGGGAAGTGTAGTGAAGACACAGACGATGAAGAAGGTGGTGAGTGTGACAAAGCTAGTGTTATTATGTACAATTATTATGATGTTATTATAATATAATTTTTTGTATCTTCAAGCTTAAATGCCATCATATATTGGGTGTACAAAGGAAAACTACAATTAATTTGTGCATTTATGTGTTATATTTATTGTTAAATAATAATAATAACAATAACAACAATATTAATAATAAATCATAATAATATTTGACAAGTGAATATAAATAATTTCATTATTTCTATAAAAATCCCAAACTCTCATTATTCACTAATATATACAAATATAACAAATAAATGTACAAGTAGATAGACAGAAAACTCCAGAAAACTCTAATAATGTTTCAGACCTGGTCAGGAAAAGTCTATTCCTCTCGAGCCACAGGCCATCAAATCATCACAAATCATGCAAACTTGAAGAAACTGAAAAACTAAATAGACCTGAACCTGTTTTAAGACATCGTAAGAGCCATTGTTGAAAAAGTGGCATGTTGCGCTTGAAGCACTTCCAGAGACAAAACAACTGAGGATCATTTCCATGAGACAACAAACACGAGAACTTCCCACAGAACTTTAGAGAAGCTTAAATAAATGCATTCTTTGGAAAGATTCCATGCAGAATATTGTTTATGTTTGTTTTTGAAGTCAGGAAATGCCTTTTTTAAAAATTTGTATTTGTAGGCCTTTGTGTCTGTGTCGCCATGGTCTGTGCTGAAATGACTTTAAAAATAAAACCGGAAAATATTCATTTGACTAAAAGGATACATAAAAATAAGTTATAATCTAAATATTAAATAATAATAAGAACACATAAAAGTGTACACAATAGGTTACGTGCAAAAGCGTAGTTTCGAACTTCCGCTATTGTCAGAAGTCGGCACATCATGCTGCGTTCAGGCAGGTTTTTGAGCACGTAAATCACGACTTCAAACCACGACTCACGACTTTGTAGCGTTCCAGGCCAGTCACGCCAAACTACCTGAGCGCAATACATACTGTTCAGACACATAACATTAATACATAATAGTGTGTGTATTATTATAATTATTATTATATTATTATTAATTTGACTGCAACGTTATATTGTCCTAAAGTGTATTCTCACCGTGTACTGCCTGCAGAAACACGGCATCCGTAGGGGCTGCCATTGTTGTTTTCTATGGTTTCGCGGGATTCATAAATTTTGGGGCATCTCGCCCGGTGGGCGGGGTTTCGTCCTGCGTCACATCTCTCATGCGGGTTCTCGTCAATAGCGCACACAGGCAGGCACAGAACTAGCTAGCGAACCTAGGTCTAAACCTAACCCTAACCCTAACCCTACCCGCCCCCCTGGGCGAGATGCCCCAAAATTTATGAATCTCATGGTTTCGCGGGCTATGTGACGTCATAACTGGGAGTACATAATCGATCTAGTACGAGTTCACGGGTGCGAAGTCACGGGTTTGACTGCCGTTCCAGTGCACTTTCACGGGTATAAGGTTGGAAAAACATGGGTTACAGCCAGGTTGCCTGGAACGCGGCATCAGTTTCCGGTTTACGACTATTCATCCGCATCCGCTAATAAACAAACAAGATAAGTGCTGCTGTTGTACGAAAAAAAATAGTTCTTAAACACATCTAAGTTTCTAAGAACTGTAGGTGTGGATCTAACGCCCGTTTCACACATACTCCGTTTGCAGTGCGTGTTGCGGTGCAGGAGCAACGCGGGAGTGCTTTCACATATGATGCGTTTGCAATGAATAACTGTTGCGATTCTCTTTGTGCACATTTACACTCTTTAAAGGTGGGGTATGTGATTTGGAAAACGACCGGCAGATTTTGAAAATACAGAATTCAAATGGTCCTACCTTCTTTCCTCCAACACTGGCCCTGACTGGGTCACGCACATGCTGGGGGGAGGGTGTGTGGTACGACCGTTTGATTGACGAACTTACTGTCCAATGATTCTAGGTGGTCTTGGAAATGATTGGCTGGAGTTTTTCAAGTCCTGCCCGTTCCACAGATGATTAAATTGCTTAATTTTCATTTCAGTGCTTCTAACTCAGTGGCTGTAAGTGGGTTAGGAATAGGATTTCAAGTTATTTTGAAAAAATGGACAAAAAAGAGAATCACATACCCCACCTTTAATGGACGTATGCACGTTTAAACACAATTTATATTAAAATCGCAAATAATTATTTAAATTAAAACTTAAAATTGACCAAAACAGCCGACTCTATGCCTTCTCTTTTGCATTTAAATTTTAATACAATAGATCTTACATCAAGAACTTGTTTTTCCACCTCCACGAATGAGACGTGTGTTGTTCATTATGTCGCCTTAATAAGAAATTTTAAGTTTTAATTTAAAATATTGAAATTACTAAATTTTTCAGGTCAATCTTTGTTCATTTTGACCACGAAACATGCGGTGTCACTAATTCAGCGTTTGCAGAACAGCAAAAATAGACTCGGTGCGGAAACGATCGCTGCACTGCTGTTATACGTGCTGCATCTGGAACGGTGTGAAAAGTGAAAGCCCTAACCTGTTATCATGGTGCGTTAGGAGCACTGCTGTGTGCCACTTTGCTCTGCTTCAAGTCGCTAACAGCCATTTGAGCTTCCACCGCTTCCCGGAAAACACCAACCTTCGTGCGCGCACAAAATAGACATTTTGGGCGACGCGCAAAAAGTTTGTGGTACAGCTGCGGATCAGTTATTCACTGCAAAGAGAATTAGAAACTTAGATGTGTTTAAAGGGGGGGGGGGTGAAATGCTATTTCATGCATAGTGATTTTTTTACACTATTAAAGAGTTGGATTCCCATGCTAAACATGGACAAAGTTTAAAAAATTAAGTTGTACGTTTGATGGAGTATTTCTGTGAAACAAATACTCCTTCCGGTTCGTCACAAGTTTCGGACAGTTTTTTTCGAGTACGGGCGTGTGTGACGTCAGAGGCGCCGGAATTTCCTTATACGGGTCCTAAGGGCACTTCTCCCGGAAGGGCGCGCGCGCAGCTGTAGCCTAGAGCGAGAGAAGTAACGTTAAGCACTGTGCTCGGCTGTGATTGTTTTATAAACAAGGCCCAGTTCGATCGTCTAATGCTTAAGGATGGAGCAGTCCCAACGATAAAGGTTCACGGTCGTGCGTTGGAACCGCAGGCGGTGAGTAAAACTGCTTTAAATGTCTGTGAGTTGTTAACTATCGGCGTGTAAGCACAAGTAAACAACATGATCACGTATAGTTAATGTAAAACTACACTTCCCACATGTACACCTTTAAAAAAAAAATACGACGACATAAAGTGAAAATTAGTCATTTACAAAAACCGCTAAGCAAATATAAGTTATACAGTTCCAGTACACACCGCATAGAGACGTCCTGCTGTAGTCGTTGCTGCTGCTGCTCGTCTTCAATTTCAGCCTCGGGATCTGATTCGGGATCAAAAATGTATGGCTGAATCTGATGGTTTGTTTTGGGATGTTACTCACAGCTTCCAGACGCTCTCAACATTTTACAGTCTATGCTCTCAACGTAAGCTTCGCGGCGCTCGTGATTATTGAGCTCCGCCCACACGGCACGCCTCCACCCGCTCGGTTTTTTCCGGAAAGACTCGGTACAGCCTGTCTTTCTTTTATAAATATAATAAAACTAAAGACTTTTTGGAGATATGAATGATGCAATACTACTCTATAGGTACTCAAGATTCACATGAGATTGAGCGAAACTGAGTGTTTCACCCTAGAGCCCGAAGCCATTTGTTTTGAGAATAATGGCTGGCTGGTGAAGTTATTGGCTGGCTAGCCGGCTCAGCCAAAACCTAAATGGCTGCTGCAGCCGCCAAACTTTTCATAGCTGCAAATGGCTGAAGCTGCCATCACTGATTAAGAACGCAAACTTTTGTTGAATTTATGAGAAATCTACAGACGCAAACAAACGAAGTGTAGTAGGCTAAAAGAGCTAAATGTGTATTTCGTTTTTTTTTTCACCACAAGTCTGAAAGAAGACCTGTTATTGAAGACAAATATCCAAAAATATGGATATATCCAAAGCATGCGTCGTGAATTATCAATGTGGAAACGGTGGTTTGTTACTGCAGTAATCACGTCCAGCGCTATAAATCTCTCCGTTCCTGAATATTTGGTTCATAACTTCAATCTTTGATTCAGGTGTTTGTACAACCATGCCCGGAAGATTTAACAAAAGTCTGGGTAAAATCAAATCAATAACGGACGCGATTTGTCCCGTATTTTACATAAGGCCCACACATAGCCTATTTGGATAAAAACATAAGGATTTACTATAGACTACTAATAGCAAATAGCCTATAAGAAATCAATTTCGCAATAATGTTGCATTATGATTAGAATTAAATGAATGTTGTCCATTTTCTAAGCTTAGAAAATGCACATTTATATGGGCTGAATTTTATAGGCCTAAAATATTGTTTAGTAATTATGTGAATTACACTGCGCAAACCAAAGTAATACTAGGCTACGCATCGGATGAAGAAGGGTTGGCTTTCAGTCTCCACAGAACAAAATATTCATTTTATTTTATTTTATTTTATTTTTAGTGTTCGCATTTAAATGAGGAAAAAACAATGGTACACGATGACAGTTCGCCGTTACGGACGTGAGCGCTCTGAAAGCGGCACTAAAAGATGCTTTAAAACTTTCACAAAAACATTAAACAGAAAGCACAAAACCTTTCTTTAAAATGAATTTCGTTTTGTATTAATTGTATCTTAATTTCAATCTATTTTTTATCAACCAATTGCCTGGATTTAATACATAATAATTAAATATAGCAGACGGTAGATTATTACGAAACGCCAGCTCGTCTCATATGAACCGAAAGTCGGCGTATAAAGGAAGCCTAACCTAGGCTACTTGCCTCACAGACATGCTACTTTTAAACAGAACAATTCAAAACGAAAGAAAACAGACTAGCCTACTCTCTTCTTATGTAATCCGTATAAAATGTGCTTTTCTCTCTTGCGCGTCTACTGCGAAGATCGCGAGTCAGCATGTCACCCCTCGTAGCAACGAGCACAAGACTGTGCTGTTACTGTTATGAATCCAGAGGGAAAATATATCTCGTGTATTGTTACATTTCGTGTGTGTATGTCTCTATGTGATATAATTATTATTTGATACAAATAATTCTAGCCGGCTCAGCCAAACTTTATCAGATGGCGGCTCAATTTGGCTTACTGAAATTTAACTGAAATTCCAAATGGCGCAAATGGCGGCGCCTGGCGGCGGCTTCGGGGTCTATTTCACCCCCCCCTTTAAGAACTCTTTTTTTTTTTCGTACAACAGCAGCACTCATCTTGTTTGTTTATTTGCGGATGCGGATGAACAGTCGTAAACCGGAAACTGATAGGCTGACTTCTGACAATAGCGGAAGTTCTAAACTACACTTGTGCACGTAGCCTAATACTACTCTTCTTCTTCTTCTTCTTCTTCTTTGTTACGTTTAATGGCGAGTGGCAACCAGCATTATGGTGCATTACCGCCACCTACTATGTTGGAGTGTGGGCCAGAGCTTTCCTTCCCTTAAAGAAACAAAATAAATAAAACGAATAATAGTAATAATACTATTAATATTTCCTGCCCCTAAATTCTATTAATCAATCCAGTTTCTCTCAAATAACAGAATAACTTCCCTACTTCCATATCTAAAACATTTTTTAAACTTAATTCAAACTTTCTACTTTCCCCCCCTAATACTTCCCGCTCTCTGCTCGACTGACTCCTCTATTTGGCAATGTTCACACACTCCTGAAGGGTGTTTATTTATTAAGTGCAACGTCTTATTAAGCCTAGTATGTCCTACTCTTAGCCTTGTCAAGATGTTCTCCTCTTTATTGTTTCTTCTGGCTATCCTTCCTGTACCCATATCTTGATGTAATATATAGAGATGACGCCCTGTGTTTCCTGTATCCCAGCTGTTCTGCCACTCCTTAATGATGTTTCGTTTGATTATTCCTTTAGCTTCAGACTTACTAAGTGGAATGCACAATACCTCCTCCTGCATCAGAGCCTGTTTTGCTAATGCATCCATATCTTCATTTCCCTTAATCCCTCTGTGTGCTGGAATCCACATAAATGTTACCTGCATGTTCATATTTTTAATTCTGTACAATGTTTCATAGATCTCATATCTTGCCTGCTGTTAGATGTAAGTGACTCCAGTGACATTAATGCAGAGCATGAGTCTGTACATAAAATAATAACTTTTTTACCTAATACTACTACTACTACTACTTCTTCTCTTTCTAGGCGGTTGGCAACCAGCTTTTTGGTGCATTACCGCCACCATCTGGACTGGAGTGTGGGTCAATGAGTCAAACTACTTCTTTAAATTCTTTTAATTAACCCAGTTGTCTTTAAAAAAGAAAACAAAATATGAAAACAAATTTCGCCAGATTCTCTTTGCATTATTTCATGTAAATTTAGTGTCATCTGGTTCTCACCAAGTTGTGATATCAGGCTTTGTCTAGCTTGATGGTATTTAGGACAATTCATAATTACATGCTTTCTCTCTTGACTATTGCAGTATTCACATATTCCATCCACATGCTTTTTCATTATAAATAAAGTTCTATTTAATCCTGTATGTCCTAGCCTTATAGACACCACATCTTCTTCTCGACTTTTTCTGTATGTATTCCTGTTCTTTCCCACTTTTCCTTTGAATACTATACAGGTATCTCCCAGTCTGTTCATTGTCCCATAAAAACTGCAATTTTTCATTAATTTTAGCTTTAAAGGTGCCATCTGTCAAAAAATCAATTCAAACGCCACATATTCCATACCAGATGGGGGCAGTATACCTCCAGAAAGTTGGCCTACTCTAGTCTGTTTTTTAGTTTCAGGTTGTTAATCTTCTAAAACCGTCAAATAGTCCGCTTTGTCCCGCCAAAGCCTATTTTGATCGGTGAGGGATGTAGACTAGAATGAATGCTGCCGCTGCGCTTGACAGGGCGCGTTACGAGCAGAGAGAGAGAGAGAGATAGAGAGAGAGAGAGAGAGAGAGAGCGCGCGCACTCTCACGTCTTCAAACAACACGAGAGCGGTCCTGCTCTCTCTCCCTCGCGCATATTAATCAAATCAATTGACACGATAGTAAGACCACAGTTTCACGTGGAGCATTTGGAGATTTTTAGAGATTAACGAGATACAAGCAGTGCGAGTTATTCGTGTGTTGCAGTTTGGTTGGTGGTTATGTATGTTGCCCGCATACCGCCTCCCATGGCCGAAACTGGTATTACAACACCTGTCGGGCCGGGGCTAGTAATGCTAATGCTAATTTAGGTTGATATCTCTGCAACACTATAACTTTTAATTTTTTTTTAATGACATCATCGCCCTTATTTCTTCTCATTCTTTTGATGCGTGTAGCTCATTTTTTGGATATTTTTACCTCAATTTTTACACATGGCACCTTTAATGATACTTTTAACTTCAGCTTTGCTGTATTTAATATCCATCTCTATATAAGGCTTCTCTGCTGCTTTCTTCGCACATTTGTCTGCCAATTGATTACCTCCTACACCTATCTGAGCTGGCACCCATATAAATGTAGTACTATTACCAGACTTTAGCAGATTGTTAGCTAGTTGGATTATTTCAAACACTATGTCCTGTCTAGACTCAGAGTGAAGATGGTTAAAGGGATAGTTCACCCAAAAATGAAAATTAAAGGATAATGCCGGTATTTAACACTTTGAGTCTATTTTCTAGTTTGTTTTGGATGAAAGAGTGGTGAACTTAGAAATTTTGACGATGGGTCCTGTCTCGACTTTTAGACTATTTTAGGATCGCATCTGGGCGCTTCAGAGTGGCTGCCTACGAGCATACTGAAACATGTCCTTAAAACAACACTTAACATTAGTTTTCAAAACTGTGCAACTCGCCGATTGGTTAGTGGTGTTCGTTGATGATTAAAAATAAATATATCGGCGCAATGTATGCTTTCAATCCGTTTTATTTACTATAGTAGAACAGGGTTCTCAAGTCTCACGCATTGGCCGTGAGACACACGCAATTCAACCAGTTCACACGCTCACACGCCACACCGTGTATTTCTCACGCTGAAAAGGCAATGCCAACCAATTTGTCCTGCAAGCTTTATATATAATGTTGTATACGAGGCGCAGCCACAAAAGTGAAGTTTCCTGTCGCCAGCGCGTCCATATCTCGGCCCGATTGCGTTACAGGGAACATAGATGCGCGAACACACACGGAAGTTGACGGAACATTCTCGGCCACCGTACGTTCGTTACTAGGTAACCATCAATATCGCGCGAACACACGTAGTGATGGAGAAGTTAAGTTGGAAGAAAGCTCGCCTAACATTTTATCGTATACATTATTATTGATGCAGTCAAAAAATCTACAACTACTTTGCAACCAGGCCAGAAGCTTTGACTCAGTGTGGCTAGTTATCTGAAACTAAGGGAAATGTTAGTGGCTACTATGGGAAGGAATGAAAATGTATTTCTTCATTTTATTTTAAATTATATACTGTGTATAATAGTGTTTCTAGTTACATTAAGGATATGTATTATAGAGTGCAGTAATATTTTATATCCTGTGTCAAAACATACATTAATCATTGCCATAGCATTTGTATTTTTTCAAAGATGTCAGGGAAAAATGCAAAAATAATTGTTTTGTCAAACTGTTTGGAGCAATTTGTTATATATTTGTAATTTTGAAATATAACATTAAAGAGTATATTTGATGTGATGAATTGCTCTGTCATTTATCAGATTTACCAATTGTTATAATTTCAATTTCACCAATAACACCAAGTAACTTTTCCTCTTCGGTCGCCCTACTGGTTGGAAACGAAATTGTCCATTACCGCTGTCGTAAATAATTTAGCCTACCGTCACACGCACACTCGCTGTTTATCCAGCACCGGCTTTAGAATGAACGATGTCCACAGACAAGGTAGAGTATGTTACATGATTTCATGAAAGGATGATGTATTGCGACATCAGAAACGAAGAAAAACGAAATAATGACAATTGTAGCGCTTGACGTAAAGCAGTCAAATTCAGCAGGGTTCCTACCCGAAACCCGAAGTTACATAGTGCCAGTAAAAGCGATACAGACCCCGTCAGGCTATGGCAGACTTGTCATTTAACTTATTTTAAGTCGATGTACCATCACAAGGGTCTTGGAAATATATTAGGAAGGTTGAAAAACTACATAGTGTTACTTTAATTACGAACAATGGACAAATTTGGGTGGGCGGGGATAGGTGGGGGCGGGGCTTCATTAAGGCTCCTCCCCTAACCGCATGTGATCTCCCTCCAAGCTTTTGATGAAACTTGAGAACCCTGAGTAGAACTATATTTTCAGATACCTCACAACCGCGTCTAAACTTCCGCTGGATATTTGAGTCTGAAGCATTTGAGTCTTTCTTACATTGATTAATGTAAGAAAGACGCGAGAACTGACGTTCTTCTTCTACTACACAACGCGCGTCTTACAAGCAGAGGAAAACGCGCGCTGTGTAGTAGAAGAAGAACGTCAGTTCTCGCGTCTTTCTTACATTAATCAATCATTTTCTGGATATGCATTGTCCAAGTTAGTCTTTTGTCGAACCAAATTCCCAAATATTTGAAGAATTCCACTCGTTCTAATTCTGTCCCAGTTAATTTGATTTTTACATTCAAACTTATTTTCTTCCTAGAGAAAAATAAAGTCTTTGTTTTGTCTATTGAAATTCTAACCCCCCATTGAATGGCCCACTCTTGTACTCTATTTACTGCTTGCTGCATCTTATCCACCACAAAATCTATATTCCTTCCCTTTTTCCACATTGCACCATCGTCTGCAAACAATGCTACCCCAACTGAATTTTTTATATCCTTAAAAACATCATCAATCATCGTTGAAAATAATAGTGGACTGATAATGCTCCCTTGTGGAACACCATTTTCCACATCGTAACTCTCACTTACTTCCCCATTTATTTTACTCTATCAGATAAAAACCCTTTTACGTCGTAGCCTCTTACTGTACACTTCAGCCTGATACATTTGATCCAGTTTTCAATGTGGTCAGTAGCAGTCGCTGTTTCTAAACTCAAGTGAAAACATAATATACTTTTTGTCCCCTAAGACTTTCCGTAGCAGCTGTACGTGTAAAAATCACTCCATTCTCAAAACTACAGCACTTATTTCAGATTTAGTTTAAATTATAAATGTGCGTTCTTTCTTAACGAACATGAGTCTACTTACGGTTTGAGACAGGTTTCAGAACTGATAGCGTTGAGTTTGGTAACTGATGGCATTATTATATGCTGTGGTGAGTGGTGTTCTTCTCACTGCTGTAGTATTAATAACAGTGTTTATTTTACGATTATTTGGGATTTTGCGACATGGATCGGAATATAAACCAGGACAGAAGGGTTCTGTGTCAGTGCTGGTGGTGGCTGGGTCAGGTAAGAATCAACCTCGCAAAAATAGCATTTACAGAGTAAAATATAATATAGAACAAGTATACATTATGTGTATTTATGTATCTGTGCGTGTAATATAGCATAGTTTATTATAGTATGTATATAAGCATATATATGTATATGTATAAATCAATTAACTTTAATGTTTTTGAGGGTAATTTGTTTCGTAGCAGCGTACATGCATAGACAGCAACATAATGACACCGCAATTAATAAAACATCACAAAATCCATTTGTGTTGTCGTTATCCTGCAAAATTATTTCACTTCCTGCAGGATGATGCCTTTGAGGAACTGGCTTCTGTTAGTTAAAAGTCCCTTTAACTAACAAAAGCCAGTTAAAAAACAAAAACAAGCTCAAAACGAAATAGTAGAATTTTTTTGAAATTCATCCCTATGGGATTTTTTTTTAATTCTTTAATTTTTACTGTGTATTTTACATTGTACTTTAAAACTGAATTAACATAATTTCTCTAATTTCACCAAATTTTTATTTAAAATGTAACTTTAATGTTTGATTAAAGTTGCTGAAAGAAATAGTGACAGATAGATAGAAGATGGACAGATATAGATTACATTTGTATATTTTATGTTTTGATATTAATAAAAAGGTAATATCCATTTTATTCGCCAACTAGCAATATTTAAACAATAATCCTTTATTATTATAATATTATTGACTTTAAATGTTTATTTTCTGTCTCACTTAGGAGGACACACAACAGAAATCATCCGTCTGTTGGGGGGTTTATCTCAGTCTTATAACCCTCGACATTATGTGATCGCAGACACTGACAAGATGAGTGAAGAGAAGATCCGAACTTTTGAAGCAGAGCGGAAGAACAGTGATTCAACCTCTCAGGTGATGGACCTTTATTTTCTTTTAACAAACGTAAGATACAAAAACAGACAAACTTTCAGACAATAAACAAGTTATAGATCAATAGTTAACAAGAAAAATGATATAAAGAAGCCTGATCTATCTATTGAAAATTATTTAGAAAGAGAAAGAAAATGAAAATGCACAAAAAATGAAAAGCATATTGTGAAAGAATATTAAACACGGTACAAATTCTGGATGTTTTTATAGCTTTCTTGTTTACAGAAGTTGAGATTGTATTTAAAGGAACACTCCACCGTTTTTTGAAATAGGGCTTATTCACATTCTTTCCTACATTTAGATAGGTGTGCAAATGCATTTTTGTCTCAGTGCATGCATTGTTTTAGTTTGACAGGGTCGGTGCTAGCTTAGCTTAGCACAATGAATGGAATCCTTTGTTGCCAGCTAGCATGTCCTGAGTAAAAGTGATAATTTTCTTTTTTAAAAACACGTAATTACTTCTTGTGGCCTGTGTATTCTCAACGAGTACCAATAGCGCTGCAGATTAACACTAGGCGATTTCCTAGGCAGATATTGACTTTGGACTATATTAGGGGGAAGCACAGGCGAAGCACTGCTGCTTAGGCGAAGCACTGCTACTTGGGATTTCATGTGTTGCGTGATATCTCTGCGCCCAAGTAGCAGTGCTTCGCCTGTGCTTCCCCCTAATATAGTCCAAAGTCAATATCTGCCTAGGAAATCGCCTAGTGTTAATCTGCAGTGCTATTTGCACTCATTGTGAATACGCAGGCCACAAGAAGTAATTACGTGGGTTTTTATTTTATTTTTATCACTTTTACTCAGGACATGCTAGCTGGCAACAAAGGATTCCATTCATTGTGCTAAGCTAAGCTAGCACCGACCCTGTCAAACTAAAACAATGTATGCACTGAGACAAAAATGCATTTGCACACCTATCTAAATGTAGGAAAGAATGTGAATAAGCCCTATTTCAAAAAACGGTGGAGTGTTCCTTTAAGTACAACTTCAATTCTTGTTTGAAGATTTCAAAGCGGGGTTTACTTTTTGTATATTTATTTACATTTATGGATATACAACTTTTTTTAGTATATCCATAAATAGATTTATACTCCATCAACATATTTATACTCCAAAAACTCTGTGGAACTCTAAAATTCTCATTGGTTTTGTCTTACTTTGACCAGCAGATGGCAGCAGTTCCATTGTCTTCATGTATTTTTATATGACTGTGATTTATTATATATATATAGATAGATACTAACTTAAGCATATTTGCTCATTCAGTCAGATTTACAATGTTTTTCTGTTTATATTCTCTCTAAAACCCTGCCATTTGTCACGTGTTCCTTTATTTACTGTACACAGTTCACTCTCCACCGGATTCCTCGCAGTCGGGAGGTCCGTCAGTCATGGAGTTCCTCCGTTCTGAGTTCCCTGAGCGCTCTGATGTCATCCGTACCGCTGGTCTTTAGGCTTCAGCCGGATATGGTGGGTGACTTCTCCTCTCATTCATCCCCCCATCATATCATCATTAAGTATTCATTACCTCTTTTCTGCAGAGTATTCTGTATAACATCCTCCAGAAATAGCTCATCATAACATATTTATGAGATCATGCCTATGGGCAGCCCAGCTCTATTTTGAGTATGACAAGAGCCTTTTATTCAAATTTAAATATAAACATTATGCAAACATACTTATGGATATGATGAGTATTAGTTTGCATTATGAAATTAGAAAATGTTATTAAGTAGTAAAGACAAGCCATATTTATTTATATAACACTTTATATATTATATAACACTTTATATATATTTCCCTTTCAAAGTAGCTTCCCATTAATAAACAGGAAAATAAATTATGAATCAATTAAAACAACTTTATTTTAATCTCTAGCAGCTCCACATAGTGTCATTATTCTGCTCAATTTAGTTCAGTGTTGTTTTAGTTCAGTTCAATAGCTGTCAATGTTGTAAAGTTCATCAATTATTAAAAACAAAAAAGACAGGTCAGTTCAGGTGTAAGCAGCTCTACAGAAGACACTAGTGTTATTATTCAGCTTAAGTAACATGTAAATTTATTATACTGTATTATTAATGTACCATATTGTTCATTATTCTTTAATGTGCTTTCTAAAGCAAATCTCAGTAACTGTGTGTCCTTCAGATTAACACTGTGGCGTCTTTTGCCCAGTCCATAACCTTGAGGATTCAAACATCCTGTGCACTGTTTTGGAAAACAGCTTTTTATAAATATATCCACTCTTTATTATTTATAGGGGCCATGTCATCTGCGAAATATAGTCCAAATTCTGTATTTAAAGTAAAATTGGTTTCATATACCGTTGCATGTTGACATTAATAAGAGGTAACCAAGATATTAAAGTAACACCAAGTAACTTTTCCTCTTCGGTCGCCCTACTGGTTAGAAACGAAATTGTCCATTGCCGCTGTCGTAAATAATTTCGCCTACCGTCGCACGCACGCTCGCTGTTTACCCAGCACCGGCTTTAGAATGAACAATGTCCACAGACAAGGTAGAGTATGTTACATGATTTCATGAAAGGATGATGTATTGCGACATCAGAAACGAAGAAAAACGAAATAATGACTATTGTAGCGCTTGACGTAAAGCAGTCGAATTTTGTAGTTCTTTTTGTGGTCGGGTTACTACCTGAACTTCGAAGTTACATAGTGCCAGTAAAAGCGACACAGACCCCGTCAGGCTATGGCAGACGTGCAATTTAACTTATTTTAAGTCGATGTACCATCACAAGGGTCTTGGAAATATATTATGAAGGTTGAAAAACTACATAGTGTTTCTTTAAAGGGATAGTTGACCCCCCCAAAAAAATTGTGTCATTATTTATTCCAAACTTGTAAGACTTTTAATGTTCTGCGAAAAACACAAAAGAAGATATTTAGAAAAATTGCCCATGCAATAAAAGTCAATAGGATCCGAAGTCAAAATCTTCTTTTGAAAGTCATACAGGTATATAACAACAGTAAATGATGGCAGAATGTAAATTTTTTGTACAAACTATCCCCAGTAGTTGTTGTGCATGTCACACAGCAGCAGAGGGAATGTTTAAGCAGGTGATAAAGACATTTTTTTCCTTCAGCAGGTGATAAGACTATCACATTACCGCTGGAAGACTATCTGCTGTATAAGCAAACACTAATCCTGCTGTTTCTCTGCTTGTCTTCAGCAAGAGAGAGAGAGAGCTGCTGGGAAAACACTCAAGGGTAGATAAAAAAGAGAGAGAGGGGGTTGATTTAGTAAAGAAGAGAGGGATGGGCAGCTTTTAAGCCCTTTTTCAGGAATGATCCGTAATCCAGAGCCCCGTCTCTCTCTCCTCCTCCTGTGGTTGTGTAATGAAGGGTTGTGAGCGGAGCAGCCGAGGGGTCTTGTTCTCAGGATGTGGCGAGACCTGACTGGCTCCTTGGCCCAGCGGCCCGACTCCTCTCACACGGAGCCAAGCAGTTTCGGGTTTCTGTGTTGCCGTGGAGACCGGCTGAGAGGAGGCGGAGCATGACTAAGCGGCCCGCGCTGCAGTGCTTGAGCAGTAGAGCTCAAAGGTCACAGCTAACCAGACAAATCTCTCACGGACCACCACACTAGTGTTCTGTTAAGCTCTAATCAGCGCCCTCTCTCCTCATGCTGACGTCATTTCCCACTTTTCCATTCAGGCTAGTTTTTAATGGGAAAGAGGTTTACAGATTTCTAGGAAACTAAAGAACGATTGGGGCATTTTTGTGACTTTGACCTGTTGTCACGTTAGTTGCATGGTAAAATAATTTAGACACATTTCTTTTATCTCATGCTTTTTTAGTATGAGACTAAAGTTTTTTTTTTTTAGTTTTTCCCTAAAATTAAAATAAAAAATAGGAAATTATTCATTTAAATTTTTTTTTGTTGTTGTTCAATATATTATTCTGTTTACTTATTATTTTATATTTTTTGTAATATATTATATTTGTCTTTAAGATGTTTCTGCACTGTGACATTCATTGCATAGTTATTTTAGTATTGTTTATATACTATTATAGTATACTATACTATTTATTTTAATGTTAGTTAAATTATTTTTTAATTTTAGTTAAAGTTTTAGTAATTTTTCCAATTTTATTACATATTATTTTATCATATTTTTCAAGTTCAAATTTTAGCTGTCATAGCAATATTTCTAATTTTCATTTAAGTTTTCATCTAATGTTCATATTTTATTTAATTCAGCTTTATTCCAATGACTGAATTTAAAAAAAAAAATACTTTAAAACTAACTTTTAGTTTAATAACAACACTGATTCATTAATTACAATTAGCGCATGTCTCAACGGTACAAATTACCCTATCTGGACACAATTATTATTGTTATTTTTGAATAAAAATGCTTTTTAAAATAAAAATAAAAAATGATATAATGAAATGTAATATACATTTAATGATGAAATATGGCATTTCCATATGGCATTGTAATTTATATTTTAAGTATAAAGTGTAATTTACGTTTTAAATATATTTTATGCTTTCGTTTTGTTGTTTATTTGTAATGTGAGATTAAAATATAAGTACCAGGTGGCCTTTGATCCGCCATTGGACTTCAACAGCAGGATTTCCTTTTTAGTCCAGCAGACAATGCCTAAGATCTTCTTTAGGGGGTCCGGCACCCCTATTGTGTCTGCGCGGTGAGGGAGCGTCCTTCAGCGTGACTCAAATGTCAGCTGTTTGTTTTAACCAAACTTGAGCATTTCGGTGAGGAGCTGAGGCCCGTTCGTCCACATACCAGAGCGGAATTGGGGGAAATGGGGGGTCAGGTCTAAAATCCGGAGGTGAAGAGGGGGTGGATTCAGTCCTCTTTTAGCCATAAAAGGAAATAAGTGCGTCATGGGTACTCATGAGCTCCAGATGTGTCAGCACAAGCCAAGCGGCCCGGACTCTGCATGCCGTGAGGAACAGTTAATAGTGAAAACTACTGATCACGGCTATTTACAGCTTCAGTTCATCAGTACGTCAGTCTAGACTGGAGTGCCTACATTTGTATAACTTTTCTATTATATTAACTTAGTTTAAAGACATTAAAAATACATTTTCTATGCAAGTAACAGTTTTTGGACCTCCAAAACTCTCAAAACTGTTGACCTTATGCGCCAGAGAAACAAGCTTGCATCCATCTTTAAAATTTTGTGTTTGAACTTTGTTTTTTGCGATAGCTCTGTATATTTCTATGGCATTGCTGTCGAAGAGTTATTAGCTGGTGAAGTGGATTTGCTTATTGTAGAGTAGTGAAAGTTATCATGAGTATTGTAATGTTTAAAGCGGATGTCATTACAGATGTCAGTAGGCCGGAAAGATTTTAAGACGAGAGGTTTATTTGTAAATCTGTAAGATCTTACCTTCATACTGTGGAAATACAAACCGGAGGAGAGAACAGAACGAGTGTGGCGCTGAAAAGGAGGCTACACAAGCTCTATATATTTCAATCATTTATTTCGAATCAGCAATAAAATGACAACAATGGTATTATATAGGCTACTTTACTACTTTAGCTCAAATGTTCTTTTGATTTCTGCTATTTATTTTCTTCATCTCCTCGTCATTAGACTCGCTTTGACAAGATTACACTTGCTTGTATTTTAACTTGATCAAATGAACTATTCACAGAAATCTGCAGATATGCTGATTGTTGGAAAAATGTCTGTTTCATGAGCGAGTCAAATTGTGACGCAAGTCAAAAATGAGAACGAATACGGGAAAACAATTTCAAGAATCTGTTTTATACAGGTTTTGTGTGTGGGGGAGGGGGTTTGACCGATTTACAATAACAAATAACGGGGGTCTGGATGTTGTGCGGTGGACGTCCCACACATTCCAGAGAGACTCCTCACTGTTCCTCTGAGTCTGCACATTGGTTTTTTGTTTGTGCACCCCAGCACTCCATATGTTTCATCTTAGCCTTATTTGGAAATTGCTGGAAAGCTCAGTGGCCGGAGCTCCATATGTTTTATTTATTTAATGTTCCTCTATGTGTTGATGAGAATCAGTGATATATAGATCATAAAACAAGATCAGCATGTCAAAATATGTCAGAACGTGCATGTAGATAAATAATGTTCATAAGAAACCAGTAGGTGTGTAATCTTAATTACAAATCCAATATCAAACCATAACAAAGTGAGAAACATAAGCATTAATGTACAAGATGACAAAAAGGACACAATCTAATTTATTACAATTATAAGTTCCTTCTGTAAATAATATAAAATAATACATTTAGTAAATGGTAAATAATATTTAAAGGGATAGTTCACTTTGAAATTAATTTTTGATATGTTTTAGCTTACCTCAAGGGCATCCAAGATGTAGGTGTCTTTGTGGCCACAGTATTTTCAATTTTGATATTTTTAGGTCAAACCGTTCTTGTCTGTCAGTCATATAATGCAGGCAATAGGGGTCCACCTTAAAGAGCATACACAGAGAAGTCCAAATTAAACATGATTTAATGACTCGTAAACGTAAGTACACATTGATGACCTAAGACACGAAACGAGTGTTTTTTGTGAGAAAACGAACAGTATTTATATAGTTTTTACCTCTTGTAAACACAGCCACGTCCAAGTGTCTGAGAGGTCGCGCTCGCGAGCACTTCGTTCTTTTCCGGAAAGCACCGGAAGTGAAACCTTGCGCGTGTACGTCACTCATTGTTTACACAGAACAGAGATTGTAGGTAAGACTGCTAATTAAAAGGGTACTAATTTGCGCTTATCCGGGATGTTTAAACCGTCGTAAATGAAAACAATTACAAAAAATAAAAAAATAAAACAATTGTATGAGTGACGTACACGCGCGAGGTTTCACTTCCGGTGCTTTCCGGAAAAGACCGAAGCGCTCGCGATCTCAGATCACTTGGACGTGGCTGTGTTTACAAGAGGTAAAAACTATATAAATTCTGTTCGTTTTCTCACAAAAACCACTCGTTTCGTGTCTTAGGTCATCAATGTGTACTTACGTTTACGAGTCATTAAATCATGTTTAATTTGGACTTCTCTGTGTATGCTTTTTAAGGTGAACCCCTATTGCCTGCATTATATGACTGACAGACAAGAACGGGTTGACCTAAAAATATAAAAATTGAAAATACTGCGGCCACAAAGACACCTACATCTTGGATGCCCTTGAGGTAAGCTAAAACATATCAAAAATTAATTCCAAAGTGAACTATCCCTTTAAATTGTGTGTATTGCTGTAGAAGACCTGTAAAATAATAATCATAAGACGCTGTCAAGACAACCTTTTCCTCTGTTACTGTTTAACAAAATTCAGACTGAACTTGTGTGTCATTTATAGCCCTGACACCTTCAGTCTGGTCTGTGCTGACTCATCTGAAGCCTGAGAAGAGAAGGAACAGTTTAATCTCACCCGGAGCTGCTCTGTGTGATGTGGTGTAATAAACGGGCCTCACCTCGATGACCTCATCAGTA
Organism: Chrosomus eos; assembly: GCA_036326025.1. Lineage (NCBI taxonomy): Eukaryota > Metazoa > Chordata > Actinopteri > Cypriniformes > Leuciscidae > Chrosomus > Chrosomus eos. The sequence continues at coordinate 9,097,064 of CM070840.1, forward strand.
GTTAGGTCTCAGCACCTGCGCACGAGGCTTCCTCTGGCGTCCTCATCTGCCTGTGCACCTGTGACACACACATGTGTCGCAGTGATGTCATCACAGGAACAGTGACCCAGAAGGCCTTTGATTCTTTTAAATGTTTCAGCATAAGTGTATAACCCCCTCTCTGCAGTTAAACACGCACTAGCCATCAACAGATATTGATACGATTTTCACTTTGATTGTATGAAGTTAAATGCCGTGTGTATGTGATGAAGTGGAAAAGTTTGAACTAGTGGTTCTGGTTAAATAAAACAAAATATGTAATTATAAAAAAGTAATATATAAAAAGTTTGGTATTAATATTTATTTTTTTTATTTAATATATGTTTATCCATTTTTTAGTACCAAAATGTATTAATATATTAAGACCTGCAGACCTCACTGCAGAATCAATTACACAAAATATTTTACACCAGTTGTGCTGATACTGAGAAAAATAGAGTTCGATATTTTGCTTTGCTAATTCCATTATGCTGTAGTATGAGCATAAATATTGGCTAAACTTATTTAGATTGTACTATTGATGCAGCTATTTCTATGTTTGTTTGGATTTATTTATATTGGAGTCAAGCTTGGTGGAACAGTGATATTTGGCTTAAATCAAGTCACCTTTATTTATATCACGCTTTATTACAATACAGATTGTTTCAAAGCAGCTTTACAGAGAGCTTAAAGTAACACCAAGTACTTTTTCAACCTTCATAATATATTTCCAAGACCCTTGTGATGGTACATCGACTTAAAATAAGTTAAATGAGACGTCTGCCATAGCCTGACGGGGTCTGTGTCGCTTTTACTGGCACTATGTCACTTCGGGGTTCGGGTAGGAACCCCTGCACAAAAAGAACTACAAAATTCGACTGCTTTACGTCAAGCGCTACAATAGTCATTATTTCGTTTTTCTTCGTTTCTGATGTTGCAATACATCATCCTTTCATGAAATCATGTAACATACTCTACCTTGTCTGTGGACATCGTTCATTCTAAAGCCGGTGCTGGGTAAACAGCGAGTGTGCGTGCGACGGTGGACAATTTCATTTCCAACCAGTAGGGTGACCGCAGAGGAAAAGCTACTTGGTGTTACTTTAAGTGTTTTAGTTCATGATTGGTAATGCCAAGTGTTTCTTTTGAGAAAATGAGGAAGAGGCTAAAAAGAGAGGGCCTCATATCAAGCTTTCACTCTTGAGGTGATGATACACGGGGCAACTTTTTGAGTAATGTTGCCGGGCAATGTTTCTGAGCTTCTCGATTAGAAAGTAACCAAGCAACATCGCTCAGCAACATTGCTCAAAAAGTTGCCCCGTGTATCTTTCTTTTCCTTATTCCATAAAGAGAGATTTGAGAAAAACAAGCTGTTTTCTTATGCACATTCAGTGCCCAACAGATTCAACAGCCCAAAGACTGATTTTTTTTGACGTTTGATTCATGTCGTGTTGAAGCTTCACAAAACGGCCATTTAAATTTGCACCACTCTGATGACAGACTCAAATAGCACTCTCCTGGTTTGGCCTTTTCCCATAGCAAACACTCACCAATCTCTGTACACAACCCAGCAGCCCTCCAGAGCTGAAGTCAGCATCTCTCTGTTGGGTGAGAGTGATCTCATCCCCCGAGGTGAATTCACAGGTGTGTGTGAAATGTAAACACGGGCCGAGACAGATCGCCCACCTGGTGGTCCGTCCATGCCCGTCCTCATCGCTCATCTGTCTCCAGGTGCTGGATGGGAAATGGAGTGTTTTAGACTTTGGAAACTGGCAGTAAACTGAACCCGAGCACCAGTGGACCTTGAAGCAGACAGAAATGAAGAACTGGAGCGTATGCGAGTGGAAACGTCCCTCACCTCTGATGTTCTCACTTCGGTCGTTGTCCTCGGTTCCTGCGTCGTATCAGTTTCGGCTCTGAGCAGACAGAGGCTGGATTTTTCCAGTGTTAATGTGTCTGAGCAGTCGGTGTAAGATGATTTCTCCAGACCCCATGGCTCGCCTCCACCGAAGTCTAACCGCCTTCCTGTGCCGCTCGCTGTCTCCAGTTTTGAACCAGAAAGCTCATATTTCTCCAGCTCAGAGGACTGAAGTCAGAAGTATACTTTATGCAGGCGTCTTTCTGTTTTTGTGTCCTAGTCTATATGTCAAATCAGTTCATTTTTAGTTATCCTGCTTTTCAAAATCCAAAAGCAGCTTTACAGAAACATGTAAATCCCCAAATGAATGGTGCTTCTCAAAGTGTGCGTCAACAAGTTCACCTGATGTTTATCTCAACCATTTATGTAAAGATAACTTATTGCAAGTTGGCATAACACGAATTTATAGTAAAAATGCCATTATCTTCCCTTAATAATTTTAATTAAATTAAAATAAGTCGTATTATAGCATACGGTAGAAAGAAAACACTATTCCAATTGCAGCAGAACAACATCAGTAATCAAAAGAACCCATTTCTGTCAAAATTAAAAAATAAAAGTTAAAATTGAGATGTTATCAGTATTACTAATTGTATTTATTTATTTAAAATTACTTTTAAAATATAATTTTTATTTTTTTATGGATTTTTAAATCATTCAAGTTTATGATATATATTTTTGGTGCTCAATAAACATTATCCTTATCAATAATTATTATCATTTTATCACTATTAATGTTGAAAACAGTTGTGCTGCTTAATATTTTTCTTTCGTGATTCTTTGATGAATAGACATTTATTTAAAATAAAGGGTTTGTAACAAGTGAATGTCTTTACTGTCACTTTTTATTAATTGAATGCATTATTGCTGAATAAAGTATTGATTTATTTCAAATATACATTTAAGTAATGATTTATTATGTTTAATTTTAGATAACTTGATTAATATAAAATTATTACTTTTCATTGTGTAACATAAATGTTCATTGTCAGTTCTTGACTACAGGTAATTAATTCAATCTTATTGTGTGCTTTTTTGTATTTTTAAAGTGTATATGTGTGTTTCAGGTGCTGTGTAACGGTCCAGGGACGTGTGTCCCACTGTGTGCCGCTGGGCTTCTCCTGGGCATCCTGGGCCTGAAAAGAGTCTTGATCGTCTACGTGGAGAGCATCTGTCGCGTGGAGACACTGTCTCTATCTGGGAAGATCCTCTACTACCTTTCTGACTACTTCTTCGTGCAGTGGGCACCACTGAAAGACAAATACCCCAAGTCCATCTACCTAGGGAGATTGGAGTGAGGAGAACATTTAGAGAAAACCAAATTTTCTTTAATTTCTTGAATTCATCTGAGTATTCATTTTGATACTGTTCAGTGAAGCTGATGCGAATCATTCCTCTGCAGTTACTGACGTGCTGAATACACACTATGATAACTGCATCAGCGTTTTCTTTTCTTTCTTTTTTACGCCGAACAGTCACGATGGGCTGATGAAATATCCTATCACACGTTTTTATACCTTTTACGCCCTTGAAATGTCAACCAAACGAAACCAAGAGAAGTTTTTAGATGTGCAGGTGCTGCTAATTCCATTCATAGTTTCAGCATTTTCAATGCACGAAAAAAAAAAATTGGCTTTCGATCACAGGTTTGTCCCTTGTCGTACCTAATATATCATTCCTCATTCTTACATGTGCATGTATATAGATTTTTTCGAAAAAGTGTCAGCAGGCTATTCAGCAGTACTTTATTGTTGATCTCTTCCTGTGCTGGCGTGTGGTTGGTTTTAGAGGAAATGGTGTGAGTTAAAGACTAAACAGTGTGAGAGCAGATGGAAAAGCTGCGATTCTCGGCTGCAGATTTTATTTTATTGCTTTGTAATTTCCTGTTATTCTTTGTGGCTCTCTTATACCTGTAGCATGAGGTAGAACATACCCTGGGTGTTTCTTTTGTTTGCCAGGACAAGTTCATGCTGGTAACTTAGTCATTTACTTCTCTGCATAAAGTTCCTCGACTGTGACGATTCTGAACATCTGTGAATGGGTGATCCCATCAGACATCTCTGTCAGGGATTTGATGTGATGTATGGTTTGGTTATTATGAGCATGGAGCCTTGCAGAAATTAAAATCACATTCATTTTGTCCACAGAGAAATTGTTTTATAACATAAACATTTCCTTGCAGACTTATGATCTTCGAAAATACGTGTTGAAACACTGCCTGGCCAAATTGGATTTAAAGGATTAGTTCACTTTAAAAAAAAACTTTTGCTGATAATTTACTCACCTCATACAAGATGTCCATGTCTTTCTTTCTTCAGTCGAAAAGAAATTAATGATTTTGATGAAAACATTCCAAGATTTTTCTCCATATAATGGACTTCAATGGCTACCAAACGGTTCAAGGTCCAAATTACAGTTTCAGTGAAGCTTCAAAGGACTTTAAACGACACCAGACGACGAATAAGGGTCTTTTTTAGCGAAACGATCCGTCTGGATGACATGGGGGTGAGTAAATTATCAGCAAAAGTTTTTTTAAAAGTGAACTCCTTTAAATAGGCAAATGCTTAAGAGTCTATGAATGGATCATTATTGCAGTGATTATTATGTTTCTAGCATGTTTGGCAACAGTTCTTCTAATTGATGGTGTGTAGCTTTTTATTTCTTAAACCACCAAGATTTGTAGGAAGACGCATCATGGCCATATTCTAGGATGACAATGTCAAGATTCTTCAGGCTCATATTGTGAAAGAATGGCTGAGAGAGAGCATGAAGAATCATTTTCACACATGAATTGGTACTGAGTCCAGACCTTAAATTCATTGAAAGTCTTTGGGATGTGCTGGAGGAGACTTTACAGAGTGCTGGACTCTTGCATTGACAATACAAGATCTTGACCAAAAATTGATACACCTCTTGATGGAAATAACATCACAACTTTTATTTCCATCAAGAGGTGCATACATTTTTAGTCAAGATCTTGAATAACCTTTGAAGATGATTATTAATGTAACTTAGAACTCTTTATTGATTATGCTTTATACCCCAATGGAGAAAACGATTGGTAAACATTACTGAAACACTGTTGTGCTCTATTCAGATCTTTGTAATGCCATAAAACATAAGATTTTTAGGTAACTGATTAGGTTAAGTACATTTTTGGAGGAGGGGGTAAAGACCAAATCCCAACAGCAAAGAATATTGTAAATCTAGAACTAATCCTTGAGTTTGAAATCCCTTATCTTATCTAAAAAAAAAAAAAAAAAAAAACTTTTAACATGCTCATGTATGATGCATTCTGTGCATCTTATCGCCTGTATTTGCAGACAAAAACGTGCCGATCAACCTAGTCATAAATTTCAGACTCTTATCAAGAAAGACCTGATTGTTTTCCAAAGGAACTCTTTTATTTCCCATTGACTGACTGACTGGTTAGTATTTACATCACAAAGCTGCTCTTATCAATTTTTTTCCCAGTCGACCATGCAGAATGTCCCTTCAGTTTCGCTCTTTATTCTATGTTGCAATTGATTTCAATTGGCAAAAGGCCTTCAGTGTCTGATAAAATACATCAAGTTGTCAGGGACAACACATGGCAAAACTCCAAACAGGCACCTATTCTGCTTTATCTTAAATATGTAAGTTATTAGAAATATTCACAAATAGAAAGCAACCTTAGATAAAATGTTTTCTTTATTCAGCACAGGTTACGTGACAGCGAAAGATACTGATCTCCTTTGACAAACCACCTCCCATGATAGTTGTTTTTTCCCCATGTTTTCACTTTAACCTTTCAGACAAAAACAAACCTTGACATTAGAGCCCCGCTCACATCATGCTCAAAGCATCAATTGGTTATTTAAAGTTACTTGATGATACCAAAAATTAAAATGCAGAAATCGGAGCCATACAGTCTGCATGTGTCTTGTGTTTGATTTCTGTTTATGAATTGTTACTGGCTTTTTTTTTTAATATCAAAACTGGTTTCTTCCCTTCAGGCATACCGGTATAACACTAATAATACTACAGTCTATACTGAAGCAATGCTTTACAAACCACAGTAACCATTTTTTTTTTGTCAAAATATTGTACCATAGTTATTGTTACAGCAGTAAAAGCCTATATATTCATTTTAAAACTAATAATTGGTTTTAACTATTAAAACCAAACAAAAACTATTGTTTAATTTAATATATTCACATCATGTTTGAATTTACCTCACATGAGTTTACCTCACAAATTGACTTTAATTAAAAAAGTTACAGTGAAATGCTTGTTATTGCAGTTATCAAACTAGCAAAAAAAAAGTCGAAAAAACAAAACAAAGAAAGGATTATTACACCATACAGTGTGGCTGTTTTCAAGCCACAGTTATCCAGTAAACAGAAACTCGGTCAATGGTTTTGCCAAGTGATCTATTACTTTGGCCACCAAGAGCCAGAGAAACAATAGACGAGCATAGGCTTCTGATTGGCTGTAGAGGCGCGTCAGTCACTTTCGCTCCGCCCCCAAATCCGCGATAGTAGCTGGAAGTTTTTGCGCGAGAGACTGTCTGTTCTGTTGTGTAAACTCACTGTGCGCGCGGATTATTCATTCACACGGAGCACCGAATCATACTGTGATTTTTACTGCAGCTTTAGGACTTTACTTTTCTCATTCTCTGTTGGCCAGTTCATTGACTGCAGGAGAAAACTCAAAAAGTGAATCATGACCCAGTTTAACAAGGGACCAGCGTACGGGTTATCTGCGGAGGTTAAAAACAAGGTAAACTGAATTTTATTCCTTTGTTTTGAATATTAATTTAGCCTAGGTATGTATATATTTTTGGTATGTGTGGTTCAGGTTATCCGATGTGGTATATAGTTTGGGAAAACTACTGTACCTTTTAAAAGTAGTTTATAGTTTCTGCTTTATTGTTTGTTTGGTTTTAATGTTTTAGTTTAAACCTATCTTTTTGTTTTCCCAATGTATTATTGATGATGTAAAACTTAAATATGGCCATGAACGTTACGTGGAGATTAAATCGAAGTGAATTTGAATGAAATGGCACATTAATAATAATAAGTAAAAAATAATACTAATGTTGTATTTAAATGTTTAATATGATGTATTGAGTTAAGTGGATAAAAGTGAAAATGTGCTAAGTAAGCATCCTCCAATAAAAAAGTTTCTGATTTAAAAAATCATATTAAATGCAACAACAGAAAAAAGAGACATTTTCTCCTCAATTTGATCTTAGATTGCCCAGTTCAGAGATGAGCTGGTCAGAGGTGATGTCCATGTTTTAGATTTTTTATATGACTGTCATATAAAAAGTTGTTGAGTGAAAACATCCCGATCAAAAGAAGCAGGAGTGTCATTTGGGGAAAACATAACGGAGCATATTTTGTTTCTAAATAGTGATTTATTCAGGATATTATCCCTCAAATGAATCAGACATAATTATGTGTAAAGATACATGAAGCGAGTGATTTAGGGTAAAGGACACCCCCATTCAAATTTATCAAGCATGACATCATCAGTGCTAAAGAGCTATTTTAGACTTAAGTAATCTTAGTTTTCAGCTCAACAGGTAAATTAAAGTAAACTATTTTTTGACCTCTGAAGTGAGCAATCCTGGTAGGTATCTGTCCGTCTTTCATCCAACCCCTTCGGAAGTAATTTCATCTTGGAATTTTAAGCATTCCTAAAATGTGACGACGTCGCCGGAACAGCTGTGATGTGTATAATCCTGTTTCATTCAGAAGAGTTCAGTTTATGCTTTGAACTGTCAATGTGTGCATTGAGATAATGACCTATTTAGCTCAAAGAAACAATGTTGCTTTTTAGCCAGATGCTTTACAAGAAATATTTCACCCAGAATTTTTGTAATTTCATGTTGTTTCAAACCCTTATGACCTTTCATCAAAGAGAGAATTGCAATAAGGCTAGAGCTTTCAAGTTTCTGAAAGGATGCAAAAGCTCTATAAAAGTTGTCTATATAACTGGTGTGCTAGATTTCTGGTCTTCTGAAACTATATGTTTGTGACAAACAAACAAATATTTGATAATCTTCTCTTAAAGGGATAGTTCACCCAAAAATGAAAATTAAGTCATTAATTACTCACCCTCATGCTGTACCAACCCCTGTAAGACCTTCGTTCATCTTCGGAACACAAATTAAGATATTTGTGATTAAATCTGAGAGCTGGATCACTCCTCCATAGGCTTCTAAGGGATTGAAACCTGACAGCCCTGAAAAGTCATTAAAGACATCGCTAAAATAGTCCAAGTGACTACAGTTGCTCAATCTTAAGTTTATCAAGCGACGAGAATATTTTTGCGCGCAAAAAAAAAACTAAAATAAGGACTTTATTCAACCATCTTTTCTCTTCCGTGTCATTCTCCTAAGCTGTTGACATAGTGTAACAGCGCAGCGCTTCTGTGTTATACGTCACACGTAGGCTCACTATTGGCCGACGCGTGTGATGTGTGTGATGCGTGTGACATTCAACCAGAAGCGTTGCGCAATAACACTACGTGAAATCTCCAGGCCCAAAGAGAATACTTGAATAAAGTCGCTATTTTAGTTTGTTTTTTTGCGCTCATAAAGTATTCTCGTAGCTTGATAAACTTAAGATCTAGCTACTGTAGTCAGTTGGACTCTTTTAACAATGTCTTTAATAACTTTTCGGGGCTGTCAAGTTTCAATCCCTTAGAAGCCTATGGAGGAGTGATCCAGCTCTCAGATTTAATCACAAATATCTTCATTTGTGTTCCGAAGATGAACGGTCTTACGGGGTTGGTACAGCATGAGGGTGAGTAATTAATGACTTAATTTTCATTTTGGGGTGAACTATCCCTTTAAGTGAGCTGTAAACTGCTGCACCCAGAATCATTGAGTTTATGAGTTGAACTCAAGAATCAAATTCAAATCATCAAAAATGTGTTGTTAAACTTGAAGAACTGATTCATTCACAAATTGCTACTTTTTTCATGAACTTTTATGAAGGTGTCAATCATTTCTTCAGAAGACAGAACACGTATGATTCTTTCATGTTGCTTTCTTGCCATTTTTGAGCTCCAATTTCAATTATAATTGTAGAGAGGGGCCAGGATGCTGCTCAAAATTTCACTTTTTGTGTGCCGCAGCTGAAAAAAAGTCATACAGGTTTGGAAAGACATATGAAATTAATGAGCAAGTGATGACAGAATTCAAATTTGTGGGTCCTTTATGTGTAAAATGAAAAGCATGTGGCTAAAATTGCAACGTTGATCCTGACTACTTTCTAGTGGAAAGCAGTTCCATTACACCATTTCCCCTCTTAATCCATGACTTATTTTCCATTTTCCTTGTCTGGACAATGAAAAACTACAGGAAAAGTGTCCCTTGCATCCTTACAGGTCCTTTTGTTTAAAGTATGCTTTTGAGGTTTATTGGAATAAAGAGCTGTTGATCTTGGCGTGCACTTCTTCATGTGTAATACTAGTAGAATTGACTTGCTGTGCTGAATCTTCAGCCATTTATCAGCCATTTAAAGTATATTCAGCATTTTGAAAAACCTTTATATTTCAATATGTTATTCATTTCACTTGTTGAGCACATGTCTAAAAGTTTTAGGTTAATAATTTTTTTTTGAAAGAAGCCTCTTATGCTCATCAGGGCTGCATTTATTTAATCAAAATACAGCAAAAACAGTAATATTATGAAATTAATAAAGTTTTCTGTTTTAATATATTTTATATATATGCAATGCTGAATTTTCAGCATCATTGCTCCATTACTTCAGTGTCACATTTTTTTGTAACATACCGGTATATATATTTACTGTCACTTTAATGACACTTTAAGTGGCTCATAAAACATGATTGGCATCCATGTTAATGCCCAGACTTTTATAAGCAAACATTTTTATGCTCTTCATATAATAAATACCTACATCTTTTCAAGCAGTATTAATCTGAAACTACGAGAATGTGTTCTCTTCTTCAAACCTTTTATAGGTCATGTGATTTCCGAAGACTTGTTTGTCTCGTTTCTTGAGTTTCATCAGCACTCTTGCTCTGCTGAAAGCCGAGAGCTGTTTTCTGCCTTTGTTTTCCTGCAAGCTGAACTTTGGAAATGTGGAAAGTCGAAGCTCACAGTGAGATTTAAAAATGTTAGTTTCCCAGCACATCAGCCTGTAAATGCCAACAAAACACACGCCAAATAGAATTATTCCTTAAAATATAACGCACAAATCACATAATAGGAAAGGATGTTTTACCAATCAAATTAATGGTTATGTAACAGCAGACACAAGGGGTCGTTCATTACGGGCTTGTTGCCAAAGCATCATCCTCTGTTTAAATTCAGCACAGTGAAGATATTGTTCAGGCTGGTTTATTTTTACACATGTCATTTAACAACCTATTTTTATTGTGACCATTCGTGTTACATTATATTAATCATATCAGTTGTTTTCCCCAAGGTAGTGGATAGAAGAACAGCCTTTCCTGACTTTGAGCTTTTGTAAGCCATTGGCAATGTTCTATAGAAATGTTTTTGGTTTTGGTTTAGTAGTTTAATGCATTGTCTTGTATGTTGCTTCCAAAGACTTTTCCGTTGTCAGAACATTAAATATGCAGGAATTCCCCTGATATGTTTGGATGTGGTTCAACAGACACCTTGATTCTCTCAGACATGGGAAAACTTTTTCAGACTGTAATAAAGTTTAATTATTCTTGGCTCTCACGCTCATCTCATTCTGCATCTGTCTTAGCGTACATGTCCGTCTCGCAGTTTTCGAAACACGCCAGGGCCCACAGCTCAAGCACCGGTGTCCTGGGAGAGGCCGTGGGTCAGAACGGGAGGTCACGGTGTTTCTTGGGTAAACCCAGACTAACCTGACGGCTTTGATCCGTCACTCTCTAATGTCACATTCCATTTGATCCGGTGTAAAAACACACTTACTGCCGTACTGTGACTGCTGATGGGCATCCGGCCCAGTGAGGGGCCATTGCATTCCCAGCAATGTGCTGATCAGCAATATTTTCTAGGATTGGATGAGGCTCTGCAAAGTGTGGTCACAGTGATTTAACCCCGTGTTTCCATTTTAGGAAGAAACAGGAAAGTGTGTTTTCCTGAGGCTATTGTTTGACGTCTGTTGTACAGCAGGATCTTATAACAGTGTAAACATTGAAAAGAAAGCCTTGTCTAAGTTTATCAACGTTTATTCAAGGTCTAAAAGCTTTTAGCCAAAAGTTGTTGTGTGAACCTTTTTCTTTCTTTTTTTTTTTGCACTCTAAAGCTTTTAACAGCTTTGTGGTTTTTGTGTCATTCTGTGTTTCCACCCACTTATTTTTATGCGCATTTTGGGATATCGCATAAGCTGCTGGATGGAAACACCAAGATGCGCATAAATTGTAAAAATGTGCATTAACAAAACTTGTGCTCGTTTGAGTCGGATTTAAAAAATCATCCTATAAGAAAGCATGCGCATAAACTAATAAACTATTGCATTTCTTTTGTGCGCTCTGAGACGTAAGTAATAATATATGAAAATGATCATATACAGTGGCTTCTCCTACTTTTCTTAGTGATATTTATTATTTAGCACCAGTTTATCAGGAAGTGACAATTTTGTTCTCTTCGAATCACTTGATGGAAACAGCGCTTTATTCGCAAATATTCCCAAGTTAAATTTGCAACTTTGAATGGAAATATAGCTATATTGTCTCATATTTGGTGATGATTTAGTCAAGCATCATTATTATTACTGCTTGGTGTTTAAAGGATAATTCCGGTATTTAACACTTTGAGTCTATTTTCTAGTTTGTTTTGGATGAACTAGAGTGGTGGACTTAGAAATTTTGACGATGGGTCCTGTCTCGACTTTTTGACTATTTTAGAATCGCCTCTGAGCGCTTCAGAGTGGCTGTCTACGAGCATACTGAAACATGTCCTTAAAACAACACTTAACATTAGTTTTCAAAACTGTGACACTCACCGAGTGGTTAGTGGTGTTCGTTGATGATCCAAAACAAGTCGCGCAGCGAAATACAGTTTCTGTCGTGTTTTATTTGCCATTTTTTAAAATTCCATTAATGTCTGTTGAAGGACTCAGTGCTCGTTGGTATTACTGCGCTCCCGGATACCGAAAGGGGGTCTTGTTTACATTTGGTTGTAGTCTTTTCGCTCGGTTCTCCGTCTCTCAGAAGGCTAGCGTGAGCAGAGCAACTGCGGCAAAGTGGTTGTTGCCATCAAGTGTTCGGGAGTGTGCTAACGCTTCAGACTCAAATATCGAGCGGAAGTTTATACGCGGTTGTGAGGTATCTGAAAATATAGTTCCACTATAGTAAATAACACGGATTCAAAGCATACATTGCGCCGATATATTTGTTTTTAATCATCAACGAACACCACTAACCACTCGGTGAGTTGCACAGTTTTGAAAACTAACGTTAAGGGTTGTTTTAAGGACATGTTTGTGCATGCCCATAGACAGCCACTCTGAAGCGCTCAGAGGCGATTCTAAAATTGTCAAAAAGTCGAGACAGGACCCATCGTCAAAATTTCTAACTCCACCTAAACATCCTAGAAAATAGACTCAAAGTGTTAAATACCGGAATTATCCTTTAACTCATCTCATGGCACGAATGAATACAAAATCATGCGGTTTATTTAGGAGAGATGTGTTATTACCTTTCTATGCAATTATACATCAGCAACCACTCAGTACACCCTATAAATTACTCAAAACACCCTAGCAACCAACTGCCGTATTCAGAAATGCACTAGCAACCATCTAGCAGTAATTTTCTTCACAACATCTAGTTAGGAATGGCTCTTTTAACTTAGCCACATAGCAAACCACTGAGAACACCAAGACAACCACCAATACGCAAGCAACCAATCCAAACACTAGTAGAGCTGCACGATTCCGGATAAATTGAGAATCATTTTTTGTTTCAAACAGAGATCACGATTCTATCACAATCAAAAATGTTTAATTTAATTTGAATGAATGTTTTTTTGTTTTTTTTTTATCGGTTTGAATGAATGATTCAATGACTCACTCATAAAGTCTTCACTTGTTTCATTACTGGATGAATCGGGGTTTTTTTTTTTTTTTTTTACAAATCTCTTGAGTGAATGATTCAATGGCAATTTAATCATTTTAATGATCATTTGTAATTGATACGATGAAGCGCCAAGTTACTTTCAAAAGGTTACTACTCTTTTTTGTTCGATACCGTAGCAATCAGTTAAAACATTTGTCCACATACTTCTGTGATGATATTAATATTTATAACAAAAATAACCATGAAAAGACTGTGAAGCTGTTTTATTCTTATACATGAGAACGGCTCTCTCTGTCTCAGCGGCAGTGCCAACACTGAATGTTCTGGTGTGATTCTGTCAAAGGTTTAATATACACAATCAAATCATTGTAATTTAGGAATATTATTCAAATTCGATTATATCATCTAGCTATGCCCCTAGCATTGCTAAATGTGAATATTACACACATTTTCAACATAAAATTTTAAAAACTAGTTAATTTACTACTGTATTTCAGGATGAATGTTGTCTGGCATTTTGTGATTTAAACTAATTTAATAGATTATAGTAGAGCAAATAATTCTGTCGTCTGCTAGGTTTTTCCAGAGTGTATAGTTAAATATTGCCTAATGCTGGCTGAACTAGTTGCTAACATGCAAATAAGTGGGCATGTATGATTGATTTCAGCACAATACTCAATATTAGTTCTTTTGTTCATAGTTTGTTTTTGCAAATTAAAGTTTCATCATTCTGTAAACTGAGTTTCATAATAGAAGCTATGCTTATTTTGGAAACAAGTAGGATTCAATTGCAGATTCTTGTAGATTGTTTCTCTTGTTGCTAAACTATATATTTCTGTGTTTGTATGTGTGGTTAGCCTAAAAACTCAAGGTGAAAAGGTCACCCCTCCCCTCCTCCGTTGTCATCACTGTTTTATCGATCTCTGAGGGACTGTTTGTCGAATTGATCGTGTCACATTGAGAGCCCTTTCACTCCCTGACCTTTTTCAGTCAGATGTTTGCTGGGTTTCTGTGCTGTCATCAGTAAGCTCTCAGAATTATGAGTGGGGGAGGAGACCTGGAGGTCGGACTCCAGCGGGATCAGCCCACGACCTTCCAGAATGTTCTTCTTCTGCAAATGCCACCAATATCTCAATCAAGGGTCACTTTTCCACATTTTCTCTCTCTTTTTTTTTTCTACCACTGGCTGGTTTCCCAGTGGACTGGAAGGAAGGACAAGACAGGCACATGGTTCTCCAATCTTTCCTCAGTCTCTCTGTGGAGCTCTTCTGTTCCTTCCCCTCCTTTTTGTCAGTTTTGATTTTCCGATTTATGTCTACTGTAAATCACCCCAGTCAATGGTTCATTATATCAGAGATATAACGTTCTTTTGTCTCCCACTACATCTGAAATCATCTAGTGCTCTTTTGAACTATTTGAAGCATACCAAAAGTTCTGCAGTTCTTCAAAGATGAGAGACTGTGTACGGTTTAGCTTTTCTGTCTGTCATTACTGGAGAAAAGTCATCTTGACTGACCTCAAATTGCACAAGTGAACTGCCACAACACCCCACACCATTTTTTCCTAGTGGTCTCACATTCTGACTGCTGGGCTGTAGTGTGGGAGGATGTCTTATTGATCTTCAGCTTGCTCTGAGACCTTCTATGGAAGTTTATGGGCCCCAAGCTATATCTTAAAATCCCTCAGGAGAAAATAAAAATAGGCACAAATGAGACTGTTGTTGGCATACAGTAAGAGTCTAGAGCTGAAACATTATTGTATAATACTGAAATCACTTTGAGACATTGTTCACTCTTTCATAATGCGATTCTAAATTAGTATCACATTCAAACACCATAGTAAGTTCATGGCACTTGTTCAAAAAACGTGCCACTTAAACTGTGAAATTGTTGCCCTGAGGAACTATTTCCACCTGATTTGTTCCCTTATTGTTATTCGGGTAAAGTTCATGTTAATATTGTTTACTTGAAAAATAATTGGGTTCAGTAAGACTTTTCATTTGGTAGGAAATAAATATTTTTATTCAGCAAGGATGCATTAAATTGATCATAAGTAACAGTAAAGATATTTACAATGTTAAAAAAAATCTATTACAAATAATGCTGTTCTATTCCTCAAAAAATCCTGAAACTCTAGGACTTCATTATTTAGATAGTTGGTCAAAAAAATAAATCTGTTAAATAATTTTCTGTCCAATATTAGTTACTTTTTTATTTATTGGCTTGTACTTTTTAAATTCAGTATCATTAAAATTATTTAATTTTATTAAAAACTCTAATATTAAAAGCTAATTTAAAATAATAAATCATTTTTAAAAAGCTGTTTTCCTTCAAGTGCATCCAGAAATTTCGGTTTTGGTTTGGTTTTTTCATTTGGAGCATCCCTACTAACAATAAGAAATGTTTTTTAAGTAGCAAATCAACATAATAGAATGATTTCTGAAGGATCATGTGACCCTGAAGACTAAAGTAATGGTGCTGGAAATTCAGCTTTGAATCACAGGAATAAATGACATTTTAAAGTGTATTCACATAGAAAAACCTTATTGTAATATTGGTGAGGACAAGAAGCTTTCAAAAACAGTAAAACATCTTATCAACTGCAAACTTTTGAACAGAAGTGTAAACGAAGCACATATGTTACCTGACAGAAACCGAATAATGTTTTGCAGTTTGTCTAAAACATAATATTACCATAACCAAACAAAATATTGCTGTTGTTGGCGCACGTTTTCCACTGCTTCTGACAAGGAAATGAAGGTCTTGAAATTAGCATAGAACCTAAAACAAAAGCTAAACACTAAGAGGACTAAGGGATATGGGATGATTATAGTATCAAAATGATTAACACGTACAAGCGCACTTATGAATGAACTGGATATGTTGCAGAAATGTTTTATCCATGCCTTTCAACTTGCGTGTGCAAAATTCAAAATTGAATGAATGTGAAGCAATTTGTACAAATAGAGACATTTTTGTGAATACAAATGTTTTCCTTTGTATTAGTGTATCATAATTTGCACATACAACACAGAAGATGTGCATGTGTGGATCAGGTGACACGCGTGCATTCATTGACTCGTTTCTGAGTCGATCCTATTTTGATTCATTTGGATTTTGAGACTTTCATTTCGCGGGTTTCGCCTTGCACGATCCACACACAGCTGTCTGAGAAAACCTGCTACCACTAGATGGCAGTATTCTGCTAAAACAGACAACGGCAGCATAATCAGGCGTTCTTCCGCATTTAAGACGCTTAATGAGAGTGATATTGAAGCACCAAATTTAGTACACAATAATATAGGCCTACCCTATTAATAAAGCATACGTTATAGAGGCAAACATTAGATCAGATTATGAACAACACCCATAGAAAACCATTATAAAACGCTTAACGTGCAATCGCGCGTTGCATGTTCTGTTCAGTAAGGTGTATGTATGAGTTTAAATATCACCGTCTTACTGCATTGACGTTAAGCTTTTTCTTTATAATATGCTCTATGGGAGGAAAACTATATAGCCTACAGACAAGAGTCTACATGAACGCAATAACGCACGGCGTTTCAAGTTAATACAATTTTTGAATTTTAAAATTGTAAAATTGCAGCTACAGGCCAGTTGATTTAATTAATATTTCATGTCGATATACAATGGTTGCATATTGTTAAAACTCATCGTGCTATACTATAGCCTATAACAGTGGCTTAAAGGTGCCATGTGTAATAATTGAGGTAAAAATATCCAAAAAATGAGCTACACGCATCAAAAGAATGAGAAGAAATAAGGGCGATGATGTCATTAAAAAAATGAAAAGTTATAGTGTTGCAGAGATATCAACCAAAATTAGCATTAGCATTAATAGCCCCGGCCCGACAGGTGTTGTAATACCAGTTTCGGCCATGGGAGGCGGTATGCGGGCAACATACATAACCACCAGCCAAACTGCAACACACGAATAACTCGCACTGCTTGTATCTCTTTAATCTCTAAAAATCTCCAAATGCTCCACGTGAAACTGCGGTCTTACTATCGTGTCAATTGATTTGATTAATATGCGCGAGGGAGAGAGAGCAGGACCGCTCTCGTGTTGTTTGAAGACGTGAGAGTGCGTGCGCGCGCGGCCAGGGCTCGCTCTCTCTCTCTCTCTCTCTCTGCTCGTCAAGCGCAGCGGCAGCAGTCATTCTAGTCTACATCCCTCACCGATCAAAATAGGCTTTGGCGGGACAAAGCGGACTATTTGACGGTTTTAGAAGATTAACAACCTGAAACTAAAAAACAGACTAGAGTAGGCCAACTTTCTGGAGGTATACTGCCCCCATCTGGTATGGAATATGTGGAGTATTAATTGATTTTTTGACATATGGCACCTTTAAGGGTCAAGGGAAAACAAATGTAGGCCTACTGCGAAAATCGTCTTTAATATTTAAAAACAGACATTTTCAAATTCCAAAGCTTGTATACTGTATGTATACAATGTGTAGTCAGATAAAAATAAGCATATAATATGAACGCAACTGCGAAATTTTACCCTTTTTTTAACAGGAAGGAAAATTGTAGCTATTTACTTGAAACGCCGTGCTCAAATTCACTCAAATGAATCATGTCTGTAGGCTATATAGTTTTCCTCCCATAGAGCATATTATAAAGAAAAAGCTTAACGTCAATGCAGTAAGACGGTGATATTTAAACTTAGCCAATACACCTTAGACCTTACTGAACAGAACATGCGACGCCCGATTGCACGTTAAGCGTTTTATAATGGTTTTCTATGGGTGTTGATCATAATCTGATCTAATGTTTGCCTCTATAACGTATGCTTTATTAATAGGGTAGGCCTATATTATTGTGTACTAAATTTGGTGCTTCAATATCACTCTCATTAAGCGTCTTAAATGCGGAAGAACGCCTGATTATGCTGCCGTTGTCTGTTTTAGCAGAATACTGCCATCTAGTGGTAGCAGGTTTTCTCAGACAGCTGTGTGTGGATCGTGCAAGGCGAAACCCGCGAAATGAAAGTCTCAAAATCCAAATGAATCAAAATAGGATCGACTCAGAAACGAGTCAATGAATGCACGCGTGTCACCTGATCCACACATGCACATCTTCTGTGTTGTATGTGCAAATTATGATACACTAATACAAAGGAAAACATTTTTATTCACAAAAATGTCTCTATTTGTACAAATTGCTTCACATTCATTCAATTTTGAATTTTGCACACGCAAGTTGAAAGGCATGGATAAAACATTTCTGCAACATGTATCAAGTTCATTGATAAGTGCGCTTGTACGTGTTAATCATTTTGATACTATAATCATCCCATAAAGGGAGAGTTTCTCTGTACAATCTGAAGGGTTAGGACTGTGTTTGTGCTGGAAATAAGGTTTGCGATAGCAGACTGCTTCTTGAAGGACGCGAGGAAAGCTCTTATCATGTTTTGGCTGTATAGTGAGACTCCAGGATCTCCAGGAGCCTCTGTCTAACGCCAACCGCTGAGAATATCTTCTCCACCCTTTTTCCCTGTAATATATGTCTTTTTGTCCCTCTCTCTCGTGATCTATCTTGATGCCACATTTAGCTTTGTCTTTGTACAGTCTGACCCTGAACACTGAACTTGAAATGGAGTCTGTGATAAAAGCCATTTCCTGGAACTTATATTAATAGTTGCTTTAAATGGGTTTAATTTGGCTGTAAGTGTGGAAAATGAAGTATTTAATGCCCTTTTATTTATTAACAGAATAAAAAATCATGTAATCTGTTTTTGAAGATTTGTACTTGAAGCTGAGGTAGTGTTTAGCACTCATGAAGAAGAAAAACACACTTTGAGGGTCTGTATTAACTAAAAGTGCTTGCAAAGGCATGCTTCGCTTTTACTATTACTCATACTTGGGGTTTGCTATTTGAATAAATCAATTACTAAACCCTACTATTAATCTTTGATGCCTCCAATCTTGCAGCTTGTTCTTTATAGGTGTACTATTACTTTTCTAAGACCTGGATCGACAACTAAACATCCATTAAAGGCACAACTGAGGCCATATTTATTATGACCAGAATATCAACAAGGATGGGCTCTTTTGAGAGTAAGCAATTATCTAGAAACCCAATGGGCAATGCACTAAAACCCCCTCCGAATACCTTAGCAAATGCCATAAGATGCTTTTGCACAGGCAAACAACTCTCATATTACATTCAGCCATTTTGTAAAGATCTAGTTTATTCTGTTGCTAGTCGTAGTTGTCCGTTCTGAGTACATTATTCAATGTCAGCAGGTCAACAGTGCTATTTACAGTCAGAAAAGTCCTGAGAAAGAGCGAAATGGCCAGAATAAATTCATGCGGCGACTCTTTGTGGGGATTTTATGCTCTGTTGCTGGTGGAATCGCATGATGGCATTGCATCACATGCTTTAAAGGCAATCCGTTCTATTCATAAAGGAAAGGAAGCCAGAAAAGAGGTTTTATTGGCAATCTGATTTGATTAAGCTGCATTTGATGATTTTTCCATTTGCTCTAATGCAGCTTTTAACAGGCAAAGAGGTGTTTTTAATGTTTCAAACTGCTGTTTTGGTCCTGTGTCATGTGTTTTGAAGTAAAACACGTTGTGTGCGAGTATCAGCAAAGTGTATTGACATTACAGTAGTTTAGATAAGCCTGCATGCTGACGCATAACTATAGAATCTGAAGTAAGATTATCCTGAACACATAACTATGATCCCGCAGAGCCGGTTTGAGTCATAACTGACTGATGTGTATTGGCCAACTCACTGATTGGCTTATTTGTCCTCAGATCGCACAGAAATATGACCTACAGAAGGAGGAGGAGCTTCGTTTCTGGATCGAGGAGGTGACCGGCATGCCGATCGGAGACAGCTTTCAGAAAGGACTCAAGGATGGCGTCATACTGTGCGAGTGAGTTGGTAAACATAAACAGTCTTGGCCATGTGGGCAAGGTTTCCCTGCTGAAATACAATAAAAAAAAAACTGTTTAAACCAGCCTACGCTAGTTTGCTGGTCTTGGATTTTTTCCAAAAGTGGTTTTGGGCACTTTTCAGCTGGTCAGAATGGGTGGCCACTTGTCTGACCAGCTAAACCTACTAAACACCGGCTTTGTCAAGCTTGAAGACTATCATATCATTGCTTGTTTTATAGCGTACCTGCCAGATGTTATGACAGTGGCTCAACCAATGACATGGATTTGGGGTGGGACTATCTGTTTGACTGAACAATGGCAGAAAACTAGTTTGAAACAATCATTATTTTCTTAATTCAATTTGGTGATGCTAGTAGCACCGAAATTACATGCTTGACCTTCAATGTGCCCATAGAAGATACTAATATATGTGATGGATATGGAAAATAAATTAATTGAAATTATTCTGTTTTTATTCTTTTCAGATTGATAAACAAGCTTCAGCCTGGATCGATAAAGAAAATAAACCATACACAGTTAAACTGGCATAAGGTAAATGTTTTAGAGACTCTTGAGGTCTTTGTTTTCATCCACATCAGTCCCTTTAAAAAAGTGACAAGCGCTTTTCTTCCAAAGTGACTTACAATACAGTGTTCAAATCAAATTGGCAAATACTAGGAAAGGCAGCTGAGAAAACATGACGCACGAAGAAGCTCAGAAACAACTGCAGATAGACCCTATAGTATAAAAGCTCTGAAGAATCTGTAAGAATAAATGGACCCATTCATGCAGTCTTTGATTCATCTCTAAGTCTTTTATTTGAAAATGAGGTAACCAATCATTTTACTGAGAAACACACCCTTACTGTTACCATTGTTCCCTCAGCTAGAGAACCTTGGGAATTTCATCAAAGCCATCCTAGCCTACGGGCTGAAGCCCAACGACATCTTTGAGGCCAACGACCTCTTCGAAAACGGGAACTTGACGCAAGTCCAGACCACACTTCTCGCTTTGGCCAGTATGGTACGTCTACTAGTCCTTCAATTCTGCTAAATTTAAGTCTTGTTGAATATTCTGTAAAACCCAGAAATTGGCATTTTAGACATTTTATTGACATTTTAAATTTTGCAACTATGAAACTTTTTTTTTTTTTATACAGGCAAAGACCAAAGGCATGGAAACAAATGTCGATATTGGTGTGAAATACGCAGACAAGCAGCAGAGGAATTTTGATGAGGAGAAAATGAAGGCTGGCCAGTGTGTCATCGGACTTCAGGTTAGAGACACTTTTCCTGGAACTCCCTTAATATTTCTGGATGATTATCATACATTGTTTTTAACGGAAGCCTGACCGCAGTGTTACCTCATTTGATTTGTGACAGGGCATGAAGATCGACATTACGAATGATTCAGCTAATGCTTTTATCAAAAGCGACTGGAATAACCTCCGCTACTAAAGGCCAGAATAGTGATAGATCAAGGATCGCCCATTGTGGCGTTTAAACCTAAAGCCCTTTAATTACAAAACCAAATCTAGAATCAAACAGCTAAACAACCAGTATCAGCTGCTTCTGGGAGTAGTTCATAAAGAGTAAGGTTGATTGGAGAGTAACAATGACCATCTAGGATCATCTACAGGTGATTTTTGAAGTGTTTCTGACTTTCGTTTTAGATGGGAACCAACAAATGCGCAAGCCAGGCTGGCATGACCGCCTACGGGACCAGGAGACACCTTTACGACCCCAAGACACAGACAGAGAAACCTTACGACCAGACCACTATCAGCTTGCAAATGGGCACCAATAAAGGAGCCAGCCAGGTATACCCAAAGATAGACTTGTACCAACAATATAGCACACAAATAGGTCAAGTTATCGAAAATTACATGTTTTTCTTGTGTCTATCTCTCTCCAGGCTGGTATGTCTGCCCCAGGCACCAGGAGGGACATATATGACCAGAAGGCAGCTCTGCAACCAGTTGACAACTCCACTATCTCATTGCAAATGGGAACCAATAAGGTGGCCTCTCAGAAGGGCATGAGCGTGTACGGGTTGGGACGGCAGGTTTACGACCCCAAGTACTGCGCCACCCCCACGGAGCCCATGATCCACGCCAATGGCAGCCAGGGCACAGGCACGAATGGCTCAGAAATCAGCGATAGTGACTATCAGGCTGAATATCAGGAGGAGGAGTACCAGGGCGAATACCACGATGAGTACAGAGGGCACTACAACGACCAGGGTATCGACTACTAGAGAACTCTGCTGCGCTGTTAGTCAAAGCAGTATTAACACCAACCATGTATATCAACAGAGCAAGTTTTTTTGCAATGCCTTTTGCTTCTCACAGTTACCCTTCCCCTCCCAGCGCATGTGTTTGGGTAAAATGATCGTGAGTGGTGAGATATAATCTACAATCTGCCATCCTAGAGGTGCGGTCACATTTACCGTACCTCAAGTGAAATTTTGCGGGTGAAATCTAGTCATTCCAATTGGAGTCCTCTTGAGTTTTGCGTGAGGGTAAAAAAGTTCCCCATTTAAATTTCACTCATGTTTAAGCTGCTTGGTTTAAAAGTGAGTTCTGTTTACACGGTGCTTATACATCGCTACGCAATTGACAAGAGACAATGGACCTTTTTCCGCCTGCAAAATTTCGCTGAAATATCGCTAACATGACCACATATTAACAATGGTGAAATGATCTTTTATAATTTTTTATGTGTTTTTTATGAAGTATGGAGAACTGTAAAGAGAATTATCTAGTTTTTGCAGTATGATTCTTTGTTTTATGCCCTATGGCTTGTCTTTTGAGTTTTTATTTTGACCTTGCATCACAGAAAATCAGTATCGCTAGTTTTAAAGCTAATCCAACATTGAAATCCCGCTCTTACAGACTGTTATGGACTGAAAGCCTTCCGAAGACATTCCTTCCTTAGTCATTCCATTTAGAATTCCAAATGCCTGGAAATATTACAAGCTGGAAATATTACGAGCTACAAATGTTAGCATTTTAAAGATTAGCTGACTGGACGTCCAAAAACATTTTGCTATTGCTTAATTTTTTTGTGCCATGATTTCGGAAAAAAAATCGTTCCCATTGTATTTATTGCCCTGCTTTTCATTATAAACCTTCTGTTATATGGTTCTTTTATGAATACATTTTATGTTATAAATAAAGTATTGAATGTCTTCAATACTTGGTTCTCCATGTATGTCTATTGTTTTGACCATTATTGCATTTAAACTTAAAAAAGCTGCTTGATAATCTATAAATCCTAATTGATTTTGGTTTTATCAGGATTAAATAACACATTTTTTCCTAGCAGTCAGAGTTTTTGTAAAGCTGAGGTGTGGTTTCTGAAACTGCCCTGATTTTGTTATTTGGTTCTTTGCTCTTGTATCTTTTATGAGGGTGAATTGAAGTGGCACAGAGCCTCAGATGTGCGCTCAGTCTGCCCAAATACAGCGGAGCCATAAATCTTGTTTTTTAGGCTAGCCTCAGAGGCGTTTGGAAGCTGCTCCTTGTGTCGATAGCCCAGAGTTTCTGGAAACAGTTATATAACCACACAAAGTGGTGAAAACCAGAATCTAAAGTAGAGCAAGTCGGTGTCTGTGCAGCAATTCGTGAAACTACTGCGTTTTGTGCTTGTATGTCTCATAATCTTACAGATTTTAGTTTTTAAATGAATTACTGAAAACATTCGTTTATGTCCTGGGGGAATTATGCTCTGCGTCTTTGCATTCTAAACCTTCAATTAAGTGAATGAAATGCTGCACTTGTGACCGAGTTCAGTCGACGTATGTGGAGGGATTTGGAACGGGTAACGCACCACTGAATTGAATTACGCTTCCCATGCCGTGACCTTTCTCCATTCTCATGGGCCGCATGGTCAAACCAAAACAGGACGGAATGGTAAAATGGTGGGATGGGGCTCATGATGGAACGTTCCAGAAGTATTGGAGCTAGTTTGAGCTGGATTGAGGCTGCAGGCTCGAATCGGTTGCAAAAGAGGATTTATATGTGCATCAAATAACATGCTGCATGTTGCATTCTGGGTCATTCCGAGATTCCATAGTGACTTAGGCCAATGAAAGGCCAATAATATGTAAGAATTCTCTTCAAGAGTTCATTGCTTCAGAAAAGCACTCGTGGTTCCAGTCATAAATGAAGAACTGAGTCTACTAATTTAAGTAACATGTTAGTGCTAAATTTGGATGTCAGTTAACTGGGTCCACATAAGGGAACATAATAAAAGTATAACCGTGCGTACAGGACAATCGGCTTCATGAGAAAGCAATGGCATTCACTCAAGTGCTGCCCCCTGCCCCTCCCGACTAAGTTACTCCAGCATAATCAGTGCTTTGTGCTGGCTGTGGAATCCGGGACAAAAACGCAAGACTCAATTATAGAGAAGGTCCGAAAAAGACTGTTACCCCAGCAACCACAGAAAGCCTTTAAAGGCAGACGTGAACTTAACCGGTGCCGCAGCTTTTGTATACTGCGTCACGCTGCTATTCAGGAGCCCGGGGCCAAAACCATGTGCAGTCATCACTGTGCCAAAGCTTTAGAGTTTGTCATGAGTTAGTGGTGTTTGTAAAGGCAAACATCGCTATTATTATTGCTCAAACAAACCCCTAATACAAAGTATTTAAGGGTTCACCCAAAAATGAAAATTCTTTCATTAATTACTCACCCATAAGACATAAGTTCATCTTCGGAACACAAATCAAGATCTTTTTAATGAAATCTGAGAGCTTTTCTCTCCATTGACACCCTACGCAACTACCATTTCAAGCCCAATAAAGGTAGTAAAGTCATCATTAAAGGAGAACTTGGTAACTTTTTTAACTTAATAAAGCTGTCTAGAAATCATTTGGATGGTTAAACAACCTGTTCTGGTGATATTGGTGACTTTCCTAGCTCCCCCCAGCGTTCCCAGGCGGAAAACCAACCTTGCAACAATGGGGACTACCGTCCCGGCAAGATGAAAACTGGAAGTCTCGTGAGAAGCGAGACGAGAACGAGAACGAGCGAGAAACACGAACTGCTTTACTGGTTGATAACAGAATACAAAATGTACATGTCAATGTTCTATGATAGACATAGCTCCGCAAGTAAAGTTGGCCGGCTCCGATAATAACAAGTGCACATAAGCAGCGGTAGAACGGGGAGAAGGGTTTTTTTACGACTTTATAGTAATCCATGTTTTAAAAAAATATGAATCTTCCAACTAACCTCTCCAACGCACGTTCACACAACCACTTCTGCTCTCTCGTCAACACAACATGCATGCGTCATGGTGCTCTTGTGAACGTGCGTTGGAGATTAATATTTTGTAAATAAAGTAGTAAATTAGATCTATGTTTTTTTTTCGCAAACAAAGCACTTGCTTCGCATCATAAAATTGAGGTTAAACAACTGGAGTCACATGAATTACTTATTAATGATGTCTTTACTACATTTCTGGGGCTTGAAAGTGGTAGTTGCGTAGCTGTCAATGGAGGGACAGAAAGCTCTTAGATTTCATCAAAAAAATCATTTGTGTTCCAAAGTCTTTTGGGTTTTGAATGACATGAGGATGAATAATTAATAACAGAATTTTCCTTTTCTGGGTCAACTAACACTTTAAGCATGTAATGCTATAACATCCGCATAGCAATGCACCAAAAACCAGAACACTTCAAAAAACAACCAGAACTCCTTTAGAAAACCAAAACATAGTATCTGATTATAAATGATGCAAAGGTAACATAAGATATGAGCTTTGCTAAATGGTATGCTCACATATATAAAAGTAGCTGTCTATTGATTTTTATGTCCCAAAATGAAATATAACAAAGGTGGTCAGAGGCATGTTGTGGACCCAAAAACAATAAAGGAGAAAAGAAGTGGAAACAGCCTGGAGTTCATTAGCAGTTTCTTAGCCTCACTGCAACCAGCCCGGAATGAACAGAGGGGGAGAGGATGGAGGACAAAGATATACTGATCCTAAGACAAGCACGCTTGGAGGAATCGCTGATCACCATGGACTTCAATCCTCGCTGGTGAGAAAACAGGCCTGATGAAAGATCAGTGAGGATACGTGGGCGAAGATTGTTTGTTTGTGTGACTCTCCGGCCTACTATGAAATGGGTTCAAGCTAAAAAATCTGATCAAAGCTGTCCATTTTTCTCAAATCTGGCTGCGTTTGCTCTATGAATGCATTAAAATGTTTTGTCTGTGCTCAGATTGCCTCCGTTTTCTTTTAACCAAACCATTTCATCAATTTAAATGTATATTACACATTATTATGATCATTATTGTAGGTGAAAGATTGAGAAGTGGGCTTTAATGAGAACCACAGATGGTTTATAGCAGCTCTCCCAGTTTAAATTTCCCTGGATACAAGCTGAAACCATGTGTCTGTGACATCTGAGACTTCCTCACATGCCTGTGGATATTTTTTTTTTTTTTTTTTGCTGCAGAACCCTCACATTCCCTGGCCGCTCAGACTCTACGGTTTTCAGAACGAAGACTTCAGTATGGATTCTTCTGCTTTCAAATCCAAACCAGTGGCCCCAAGCCATCTCAATTCATCCCCCAGATATTCAACTCTAAAAGGGAGGGATCTTTTCTTAGCATAGAGAAGGAAAATCATGCTGTATGTTGGAATGCACAAAGGTTTTCTTTATTAATTAAAAGGAGTTTCTGTTACAGTACCTCCCGTTAATCTAAAACAGCTGGATTTGAGTTGAGGATCATATGTTATCTTTATGAAGCCCAAAGTCATTTTCATATGTCGTGACGCCCAAGTAGACAAAGGTGAATTTACAGCAAAGTAAGAGCATTTGTGGTAAGTTTATGACATCAGCTTCTGAACAATGAAGGCCACATTTCTCCAGCATGATGTGAACCTTCTCGCATTTAGTCAGCTTATAAAAGAGAAGGTAAGACTTCCTCTGTTTTACAACCAATTAGTCAAATAGTTTGTTCTATTAACAGGCGGAAAACAGCAACAGGCTTGAATTATAATCATCCCGGACTTCATCAGGTGCCATACAGTGGAAACCACATGGGTAATGTGAGAATAATAAATATATATAAAAAATAATTATTTAATAAAATATCTTTCAGTTTAGTAGGCTAAGTGTGAAATCGATAAATTGACCATGTTTACTCTCTAAACACTTTCTTGGTCTTGTGCACATTTTTATTTATTTATCTCGATTTAAGAATGTTTAGATATTTGTACTAAAAAAAAGAGAAAAATACTGATCAGGAAAAACATTTTTATTTATTTTTTTGCAGTGGAATAGTCAAAGTTGAAAAAAAATGTTTTTTTAGGGACAGTTTTCATTGGCCAAAGTGATTATTTAGTTATATGGTTCTTATAAAAAACTTACATATAGTTTCTTTAAATAGGTTATTCCTGCTCATAGATGGTTTTCGAAAGAACTGGACAGTATTCATTAGAGAAATGATTAAAAGGGTTCTCTACTGACTGACAAACATTTTTCGGTTCTATTTGGAACCTTGATTTTCAAGATTCTAGATGTAACCCTGGTGGATGTCATCTGAAAGCAATGGAAGCACATTTGCAGATGCATTAACTTTAGATTTACAACAACACAGGAATTTATGGCCCTGGGGATTATGACATGCTCTCAATTTCTATAAAAGTACTCTTGAGATATATCACCAACTAGTGAGGAATGTCCTCGCACGTCGAGAGGGAAGACTAGCACACATGTGAACAAAATCTGAGACACGGTGGTAGAAAGGAAATCGCCGTTCACTTTGGCAGAGAATCCACTGGAAGAAAAACAGACCTTCCTACTGTATTTTTTTGGGTGGCTGGCTGGCATCTTGCCAAAGAGTCCAGTCTGTTGCATGAGAGCCATTTTGAACGGCTTTATTAAAGAGGAATCCAGCTGAAGAGCCCAGACCTCTCTGGTTTAAGTAATGCAAAGGTTCTGGACCATTACATAACCTCTCTTTCTTTTACACACACATCAGTATTTTTTTCAGAGTGCCGGACTGAGTTGATCCAAACAGAGGGTTGTCTGTAACTTTGAGCCGGTTCTCCTTGGAGAGAGGAATGTTCCTCTGGTTAAACAATCGTTTTTTTGCTTAGGTTGTCATGAATGAACAGAAGTAGTTTTGATTTGTTAGTGCTCATACTTAAAGGGACAGTTCACCCAAAAATGAAAATTCTGTCATTAATTACTCACCCTCATGTCGTTCCAAACCCATAAGACTTTAGTTCATCTTCGGAAACACAAAGTTCTGAAATTTGAGAACAGCTACGCAACTGAAACTTTGATGCTTCAAAAAGTTCATAAGTCTAAAAAATATACAATT
The DNA here is from genome assembly GCA_036326025.1 of Chrosomus eos. Classification (NCBI taxonomy): domain Eukaryota; kingdom Metazoa; phylum Chordata; class Actinopteri; order Cypriniformes; family Leuciscidae; genus Chrosomus; species Chrosomus eos. The sequence goes on from CM070840.1 coordinate 9,125,291, forward strand.
TTTTTTTTTTTTTTATAAATTATATATATATTTTTCATTACCAAGTAAGTGCTGATGAAATATAAAATTGAGCCTGATTTATGCACTATCCACTCATAATGTTTCCCTCCTGAGGCCCCAAAATTGATTCCAGAATTATAACTTGACACTCATAATTGTCTTCAGGCAGCTGGAGTTCTAGAAATTTCACATTGTACATTGGCAGACAGCACAGACTATTAATAAAAATTAAAGCTCAAAGAAGCTTTTACATAATCACATTCCTATTAGTCAGGCCTGTTTCATTTTTCCTGTACGTGTTAGCTAAGCCCACTCTCTATTTCCTCAGGAAAAGGCTGGAGAATGGAATCCTTTCCGCATGGGGTCTAATGAAGTGGAGAGTGACACCCATGCAGAAAAATCATGTTGATGCATCTGATTTACACAGCATAATCCTGGAACCATAAACTAGTTTTTTTGGATAGTCAACAAGAAATGTACTGTAGCCTATTAATCTGATTACTGTAATAATTTGCGTAATAATCTGTAATAATGTGGAAAATAAGAATGCTGTAGCAGCCTATCAAATCTGTGCTATTCTAGTTCCTGCTCAAAATCGCAATCACACCACTGTAGGCTGACTGCACTCTGCTGGTGAGTAAAGAAATTGCATTTTCAATTATTTGTGTTTGTGGGTAATGTTGTACTAACAATGTATTGTGGCTTATACTATCTCTTGGCATCTGTACAGATGCAGAATCGTATTGTCTGTATTCCCCTGTACTGTCACGATGGTTTGGCACCTGTCTGTTGTCTTGAGATATGGGAATATGTGTGATGCAAATTTAGCATGTGTGTTAAGAACATTCTGCCAAGTGTGATGAAAGAGTTGTTCTATTGACCTAGTTCAGCCACCACAGGGTAGGGGTCAAAATCTGAACATCCCACCTGTTTGTTTGGTAAATATAATGTGAACTTTGTGTGTATGTGTACTCGGACAGGGGTCTCTGGCATGGGAGGCGGGAGCGCTAACAAGGAAGCTAAAGACCGTAGCGCTCCTCTTTAGATCAGGGGAGTGAGATTTAGCTCTCACTAGCTGGCCTGTTACATATGTACCAAACTTCAAGTTCATAATCCAATAAATTGGTCAAAAATACCTGGAAAAATGCCCTCAGTTTATTCTTTTGTGAAGTGGCTTGCATGGATAAAAAATTATCAAGGGTATAGCCTAAATTAAGCCACCAAAAGTGACAAAAAGGTGTTTTTATATTATGGCTCCTACTAAAACAATAGAGCAAATATTGTTTAAAGCAACACCAAGTAACTTTTCCTCTTCGGTCGCCCTACTGGTTGGAAACGAAATTGTCCATTGCCGCTGTCGTAAATAAACTAGCCAACATTGCACGCACACTCGCTATTTATCCAGCACCGGCTTTAGAATGAACGATGTCCACAGACAAGGTAGAGCGTGTTACATGATTTCATGAAAGGATGATGTATTGCGACATCAGAAACGAAGAAAAACGAAATAATGACTATTGTAGCGCTTGACGTAAAGCAGTCGAATTTTGTAGTTCTTTTTGTGCACGGGTTCCTACCCGAAACTCGAAGTTACATAGTGCCAGTAAAAGCGACACAGACCCCGTCAGGCTATGGCAGACGTGTCATTTAACTTATTTTAAGTCGATGTACCATCACAAGGGTCTTGGAAATATATTATGAAGATTGAAAAACTACATAGTGTTACTTTAATTTCTGACACTGGGACTGCTTAATATAATTATAGTTTAGGTGAAAGCTCAGTCATGGGAAATCCTTTTCACTCTATAGGCCTAAATTTATGAATGACAAAATATAGAAAATATCCTTACAATATCTTAATATAGAGAAGGTGAGTAGAGAAGAGTGGATGGTGTGTCAATGAAATATATTTCGGACCTAGCTATTTTTAGCTTTGATGGACAAAAATAGCTTAAAACCAAATCAGATTTTTTGGTTGATATCATTTAATTTAAAAGTAGACCCATGTATAAAAGTAACAAAATACAATGATATAGCATCACAGAACAATAAGTCCCCAAAAATGTTTATAAAGTGAGAAAAAGTCTGACCCCCCCCCCCCCCAATATTAGTTTGCATGACTATTTTTCTCAGAATTCCGTGATAACTGTGCAATTACGAGTTATACATTCAGAATTGTGTGATATAAAGTCAGAATTACAAGATAAAAAGTAGCCTATACCTTTTTTATTCTGTGGCGGAAACAAGCTTCCATAGAAAACGCATATTATATTTCGTGAACAACTCGGTTTTTTAACGAATGGGTTGAGGGAATTATTCAGTCTACTGGACGTCACCTAACCGACGTGTCCTGCAGAAATAGCTCGCTCCGAACGAATCTTCTTGGTCGGATTCAAAAGATTCGACTCACTGATGAATCAAAATTCCCACCAGTGGCAGTGTATACTTGTGTGTGAATATCTCTTTAAGAATGAAGCTGAAATTGGATCCTTTAACACCATCACATACAGCCATCACCAGTTTCAATCAACCTCAACATGTTCTCACCGACGCTCGCTTATAAAACGCACACGCATCGTAGATTGAGAATATTATAAGGCTTCCGTTTCTGTTTGATATGAAATCATGCATTTCATATCGCCGTGGAGAGAGGAGAATCATGCATGTGTCTGACTGACGAAAAACACGGATTTTTATCAGCCCATGTTTTCAGACACCATGCACAACTAACCAACAGACACTATTGATGATTGATAAGAGGTAAGCTTATGGGTTAATACACATGTATTGCATGTATCAAACAATATTTTATTGCATAAGCGCTGGTTTTTAGCCAGCATTGCGGTGTGATTTGGCCTAAAGAAAGGCATATCGGAAACAACACGAGTCGATTTCCGTCCATCGCAATGTTTTAGAGACCTTTTATAGAGATGTGATCCATTATGTTATCAAATAGTCAGTGCTGAATTCCAGTCGATGTATATTTGACACACGCCCATCTTCATAAAATGCACATCTAAGCAAAAATATAGATATGTGCATTTGTTACACAAGCTATGCGGTTCAATGCAGTATATCTGTCGAAGTTAGATGACCGACTTTGACAAATGAAGGCTATAAAATGACATATCTGAGTTTTACATTTATATAGGCTAACGTTATATGGTCGACTCTGCGCTGAAGATACATGTAAGTATGAAGGGACACATTTTTTTTAGGTTTGTGACTAGAAAAACTTTTACTAATGAAAATTTTAAGTCAGCACAGGTTTTGCGAAAGTGTTTGAGATTTTCCATCAAATTGTGTTTCTGACTTCTAAAAACTTTCTTCTGGGGTCTTTTATTCTGCTCTTCCTTATTTGGTTGAGCTATACTTTCAGTTTTGAGAGTTGCTGTGTGTGTGAGAGAGTGAAAATAACCAATGAAAAATAGTTTTTATTTTTTAAATAATATAGTTTAAAACACTTGCCAATCTTTTAGAAATGTAATATTTGTAGTCATGTTTTGTTTAAAAAAACCTTTCATGCCCTTTTTCAACAAAAGTTTAGATGTTAATGTCTTGTGTTGCATTGCTATACATTGCTCAATCAGGCACTGGTAAAACATTTCCTCTATCGTCTTTTCAAGACAAACATAATTTTACAAATATCATGATTTTTTTTTATCATGACTATAATTATCATTTTGTATATGTATGTACTTTGTAGATTTTTGCTTTTGCTCTGCAGTTTCCTCATGGATTTATTAAAGCATCCATTTGATCCATTCTGCTGCTGTATGAGCCTCGCTTTGCTCAGCTAATCTTTCATTCATAAGGCGGCGCTGCTTTTCTTAATATATGATGCATTCACTCTATGCACTAAAGCATGCCAGCAATGCAGCTTTATCAATGCTGTGATCTGCCTTCTACATGATAAACCTGTACATCAGAATGGAAAGCATCTTAATCTACCCAAGACTTTTCCGCCACTGAAGGATTACTGTTGATTTTTGTTGTTTTTTGTCCATGATACATGCACACACAGCAGAAGACATGCAGTTACACGTGTTCATCTGTGAGAACTGCTGAACTTCCTGTTGTGTCACATCCATGGCCATACATTGCTTCATGACCTCTTTAGATGCCTGCCCTTCACAACCAGCATGAACCTGTATAGGGACTGTAAATACCCTAACCCCCACCCCTCCCCCTGACTGGGTGGACATGTGTGCCTATTGCAACATAAAGAACATCTAAATTTAGTCACAGCATGTTTTTTGACTCCCATCACCCCATGAGGAGATGTGCTGATGTCACAGCACATCTCCTTCAGTTCTTTGACCATGTTCTGAAATATAGATGGTAAGTGAACCATGTTAGCTTACTATAAACTCAATTGTTTATATCCTCTTAAAGGGATACTCTACTGGTTTTTCATATTAAACTATGTTATTCCCTTAACTAAGACGAGTTGATGCATTGCATACCTCTCTCGTCTCAGTGCGTGCACTAAATCGCTATGTCTTGCGGCGAAACTTTGTTACATCTTATCTCAGCCCTGTTTATTCAATACGGGCCAAGAAGAGAAGCGACCAAACACCTCCATGTTTTCCCTATTTAAATACAGTTACTAGAGTAGTGTAACTCGACCAAGAACGGTGACACAAAATAAAACGTTGCGCTTTTCTAAGCGTGTAAAATGGATAACTATATTGTATGGCAGAATACCATAGCAAGTGCTTGGGAGCACTTTGACTCGGTGCTTTAATATCATCTCTCGTGAAAAGTCCGCTGCCGCTCCCATTGAAATGAGAGCGGGGGGAGAGGATTTTTCACGCCATGCATTCAATGAAGGCACCTTGTCATGGGAGAAAGTGTAACGCACATTATGGCTAATTATTACATGGCTTGGTAGAATTCCAATGTAGAATGCGGTTCTTGATAACTCGCTGCTTAGTATAACAGACCGTTGCCATGAAAAACAGAGCGTTGCCACGGACGCAGTTCATTTACGGAACGGACTATTTTCTTTAGCGGATGCAATACAATCGTTTTTAAATCAATAAAATACAAACCCTTCAGGCTGATTAAGACCCCTGCGCTTCGCGTTGGGCTGCTAGTCAGCCTGTCGGAATGGTATTCGCTATAACAAACGCCATTATCCCTTACATAAGTCCCGCCTTCTATATAAGAGCCGATCGCTGATTGGTAAAGTCATCACGTCACTGCTGCTGCTGTAGAAATCTCCCGAGACGGTCATTAGCTTGGTCCAGCCTAAAAAATGTTTTTTTTTTTTTTTTTAGTTGTCATATTTCATTGGTGACTTCAAATTTAATCATAAGCTTGGCCAACAGTTTTGGGGAATTTGATGTTACCCCATTCAAAGAGAAAGGAGCTGCACTTTCATGCCAGAGAGGAGTTTCAAAGATGGCCGCCGAGTGAAATGACTTGTCTTAAAGGGGCTTTGTTGCTAATTTAACTATTCAAGCACAAAAAAAGATGTGAAAGAGAACTAAATTCCTTACTCGTGTACTATGTGAGAAGTTTTGTGTGCGCACATCTGTAGCGCGTCCACAGAAAGCAAGTTTTCTGCCATGTCTTCTTGCACAGGATTTTCAGAGAAATGTTAATTTGATATTTTTTGGTTGCATTTGAGAGCTCATAAAAATTTAACTGGTTGTGTAAAATAGGCACATACAATTATATAGATCCATATACCCATGAATCTAATCAAATCGTATCGCAGGATTTTTTTCAGGTATCATTAACGTATCGCTGGCTTTGGCTACGAGAATCAATATCAGATCGTATGTTAATGAACCGTCCGGTTTACAGACAGCCACATTAGTTGATAAACATTAGTCTGGGGTGGAACTACAAGTCAACATTAGTTTGGGGTGGAAACACAAGTCAACGGAAGATTAGTGTAGGGAAACCTGCAGTTCTGGTACCGCTAGTGGGACACTTCAGGTCTTTGGTAGGCTATACCCTTGTTTGGGAGATTTAATTAGGCACTGTTTGTTGTAACAATAGTTAGCAAGTTAAGACATGTCAGGATTGTTATGAGTGGCTGACTTTTAATTAAACACCCCTGTGAACAAGCTGGATTATTAATATTTTAAATTTGTATCTCTGCTAAACTTTGTACGCTACAGTGTAGATGACCTCAAAAGCTAGTACACATGGTCTAAAAGCCACAAAACTCCAATTTCATGGTTTTCAAATCTGTGTCAGTCTCTTTTCTCTACACTCTCAGTTCAAAGGGTTCATGTTTTGTATATTTCTATCGTCCTTTGAACACTTGTAGCCTTAGGTAAGAGTGCAATTCATGTTTTCCATTAGCCATTATGGGCCAGAGGTCATGAAAGTAGATCAGCGGGAAATGTTACGAGCACTAAGATGGTCACTGGAAGATGTCTTGTAAAATAATGCTTCTTCCATGAGTATTTTTGTCAAGGACATACTTGTATAGCTTATGTATTAGTATATAATCGTTTATTTCACAGTATTTTTCAGCAAAAATATTGAATCAGTATTGTGTAAAATATACCTTTATATAAATAAAAAAATATTTAAAATCACTGGAATATAGATAGATAAAATTAGCAAATGTCATTTTTCCAGGCAGTGACTTAAATCAGTGAATTAAATGCTTGTTTAAAAATGAAAGGTTAAAAAAAAAAAACGTGCTCACTGCTCAGTGACTTTAAAGGCTGATATGGCCTGATTTAGTCCAGCTGACAATTTGAATGTTAACCCAGCGGCTTTTATTTCTACTGAACCACCATATATGGAAGAAAGTAAAAGCGCTTGTTACAGGAAGTGAGAATAGCTCAGGTGAGCATGAATGCAGTGTCTGTGTTTGCTCTGTGCCGATTTACTCCTGCTAAACCCAGCTGGAATGCTGTGATTATTTTGGCCAAAGGATTATCATTATGGATCACTGCTTCCTTATTTGCTTCGAAGGGGACAGACTTGTTTTTCTGGTGCACAGTGAGCCAGGCTGAAAGAGGAACTGTTAAAACTCTTGCTTTTTTTTTTCAAACGCCAGACTTAAGATTTCACCTTTAGGAGAAGGTTGACATTTAGATCTGAGCTCAGTATGATGTGTATACAGCGCTACCATCAAGGATTACATACGTATTGTCATTTATTACAAACAAAAGCCCACTGTTGATTTCCAGAACAGTTGTGTAACCAGAATGTCTGAGATTTTGGAGTCTTTTGGAATGGTCAACAAACTCTTACGTCAGGCCTGGCAGCATTAATATCATCAACCAATGATTGCTTTAGTTTTCTGAGTGTGAGATAGAGACATGGGCATTATATCACCTCATTTGTTTTTCCTCACTAACACCGTAATGGCATATAGGGCATGTCTGTTAAACATTTACTTAGCTTTTCTCCTGGCTAGAATTTTCCGTTGTGTGATCTCAACGGCACATGGATGTTCATGTCTTTTTCTGAAGCAACTTTAACTGTCTCCTGTGCTCTTTTTCTTGCAGTGGGGTCAGGTGGCCATGGACCCCTTCAGCCAGCTGATCCTGCTCATCTCAGTGGTGAGTTTTTGCACCTTCCAGTGGCTCTTTCACAGCGTGAGCCCCTGGGTGTCGTCCAGAATCAGCCCTGGCTTCCTCAACTCACCCACAAACAGAAGATCGAGTGGAACTCAAGGTAATCGTGTTGTCTTCTCATGATCAGATATAGCTGTAGATATTCAGTGTCTTGTGTACAACATAGCTGTGTGTGTTTGATTCACTAAAACGTATTGGTTCGTAAAAGTCATTTGTTTAGGAATCATGCTAGTCTGGTTGCACTGTCCAGGTCTGATTCATTAAGAAGAACTGACTCAAAAGACTCATTGTATGTTTTTGATTCACTAAAACGACCGCCTCATTAGAGTCATTCGTTTAGGGAATGGACTGTACTGGTCAGACACTGTGTTTCTGAATCACTAAAAACAAGTCAGGAATCATTTAGACACATGGTTTGATTCACTTAAAAGAACTGGCTCATAATAGCCATTTGTTTAGGTATTTGTGAAACAACTGGTTGCACTGTATGTGTTTGGTTTACTAAAATTATTCGGCTCGAATAACTCATTTGTTAAGGAATTCAGTTTTTGATTCACTTAAAAAAAAGCTCAGAAGTAATTTGTTTAGGAAATGGATGAACTTGTGGTTTTGATTCACTAAAAATAACTGAATCAAAAGACTTTGTCATAATTTAGACAAAAGTGGTAAGGTTGCACTGTATATTTACAGTTACTCAGTCATTTGTTCAAGAATCAGATAGGAATTCTGATTCACTAAAAAGAACTTGAAATACTCATTTGCATATCTGGTTGCACTGTATGGTTTTAATTAGCTAAAAACAACCAACTATAAAGACTCCTTGCATGCGCTGTATGCTTTGATTCACTAAAAAGAACTTGCTCAAAAGAGTAATTTGTTTAGGAATTGAACTTTGCTGGTAGCACTGTGTGGTTCTGAGTCACTAAAAAGAACTCGAAATACTAATTTGTTCATGAATTACACAACACATGAATTTACCCATGAATGGTTGCACTGTGTTTTTAAATTCACTAAAAAGAATTACATTCTGTAATAGTCATTTGTTGAGGAATCAAATTACACTGGTTGCACCGTAATGTTTTGAATCGCTAAAAAGAATCACTGTATGCACTGTTTTTGATTCTATATATATATATATATATATATATATATTATATATATATATATATATATATATATATATATATAAAAAACCTGGCTCATAACATAAGAGTAATTCGTTTAGGAATTGGACTATGCTGACACATTAAAAAGTGAATCAGACTCATTAGTTTAGAAATCTGTTTTTTGATTCACAGAGGAGAACTGAGTCATTTGTATGTATAATTGTAATTTTACTGTAGTGTGATTCCTAAACAATAACGTCAAACTATAGGCTAAGAGCCATTCTTAACAGGCAGTATGTTGAAAATAGCCAGTGGATTCGCAGTGGCACTTAAAATATTTCCCTGTTAAATGTCTTATCAGGAGAACCTACGGTTGTAAGCCGTCACTCAAAATGACTAATGTCTGTGTATGCAGAAAGAAACCGAGGGGAGATAGCAGTGATCATTTGCTCATTTCAGCGGCTGTCAAGAGAACAGCCAGCTGGAAGAGATCTTTAGATGTAGGACACACAGCATCTGGTTGATTGACAGCAGTCAATTGCTCTGTTTCGATCGTTTCAACTTGACGTGGTTCTATGGGACAAGCAACCCACTATAAAGCCTGCTGTCATGTGTGATTAAACCCTTTCCCTTGCGTGTGTCTGCAGGACAGTGTCCACGCTCCACGCCCTGTTGGTCGGCCTTTTCTGCCTCTACATCCTGTTCTTCGACGAGGCCGTCAATCAGGACCCCGTATGGTGAGCGCCCTGCCCTCGAGCCCGACCCGTCACACTGCATGCTGGGAAAGCACTGCTCTTGCAGGACTCTTTCAGTAACTGTTGTAACGTAGTCTTGCAGTAATCTCAGTGCCTTGTTCTCATCTTTACCACAACAGGGGAGATCCTACTCTGGTGAAGATAAACGTGAGCATTACTACAGGCTACCTCATATCAGGTGAGAGCTTACGCCAGATGTCTGACTTTGGAGGCGGAGGGTTTCTGTTTGAGAGCTGGATCATGCATAGAAATGCAGGATATTTTTGTTTGTTGTAATACTGAGAGTTTGATTTGAAAGTGAATGTGATTTCCTCTTGGTCTTGCCCTTGATTGCATTTTTTAGAGTTTCTGATAGATGTATTTAAAGATATATCTGATAGACTTATTTAAATTGTTGGTCAGCCCAGTTTCACTAAAGAAATGTCCCTCTAGCAACATTTCACCATCTGTGTGGCCCTTTTAACCACACAGCTTATTGTAATGCTGGGTAAGGGGCATATAAGTTGATATCGTAATGTAATATTTGCATTAAAACAATTCTCTAAAAATGAATCAACCAAATAAAAGCTTCACAGCCATCAAAGTCATCCGATGTTGGCAGAGACTTTAAAGGGATATTTCACACAAAAATAAAGATTCTTTCATTAATTACTCACCCTCATGTCGTTCCAAACGCAACTACCACTTTGACGCCTTAAAGGGCCTATATGCATTTTCTGAAATTTAAACTCGCGACTGACACCTGTGGCCAAAAAACAGAACTGCTCTTCCTTTCTGCTCGCTCTCGCAGCCAGGGTTGCCAGGTCTGCACAACAAAACCAGCCCAATTGCTCATCAAAACTAACCCAATCACGGCCAAAAATAGTCAAATAGCGTTCCCGGGTGTTTCCCCGATAACAATCATGTTCCAGTGAGTAAAACAATCGCGTCAACCCGTGCACTACACAAACAACCCACGGAAACAGTGCAGGCATACGGATCTGGCAACACTGCTCGCAGCGCTCGTACGTGCGCGCACACTTCACAAGTCATCTGCTGCCTGCAAGGAGGTCGACATTATGTTTACAGAGGTAAGAACAGTCAAAAACACATATTGTTTGAGATAAGTTTGCGAGTGTAGGCTACTTGCTGACTAGCGGTGGTGGCAGAGTGATCTGAAACGGTTAAAGGTGCAGTGTGTAACATTTTTGACTATTTATTAACAGAATTGCAATATGACATCCATAACTATGTGTTCAGTTGTGTATAAAGAACTTACTTAATAAACCGTAATGTTTTTATTACCTTAGAATTAGGCATTTATATCTACATAAGCGCGGGAATCCCCTTCTATGAAGGCCGCCATATTATGACGTCATATTTCTACCGTAGCCGACAGCGAACAAACAGCGTTACAGAGCGCGTTTCGTCACTACCTTGAGAGAGAAGCCGCAGAAAGCTAGAAGAAGCTAGTCATAAACACCGTGAGTGTTTTCCCTTGTCAGTGGTGTAAATATGTAGTTGGATTGTTTCATGTAACTTAATTCTTCACCCTCGCTTTGTTTGCTATGTGGGGATAAATGTGCTGGTTACGTTCGTGAGACAGCTGATTAGTAGCTACTCTTGTCATTGACCGGAAAACAGTTACAGGAATCACCAACCCGTCGATCTTGGAAGCATTTTAAGTCGATCGAGTTTCCGAAATCAGAGTAAAAAGGCTATTGTGTGTAATAAGTGGTGTCTATTGGGATGCGGAGGCACGCGTGCTGTTATTACAATCACATCATTTTTGCCGCACGCACCTTTGGGCTCATGCGGACGCGTCGAGTATAAACAAGGCTTTAACCAGCTCAGCCACAGTAACAGCTCATATTAGCCAGCTAAACTTTTACTACCCTGTTAGAAAAAATCTATAGTTGCATAGTTTCATATGGTTCTACTCCTTCGCTGTAATATGGGTTTGCTATGTGGGGAGAATGTGCTGGTTACGTTCGTGAGACAATCAGCTGATTACTATTATTTACAACAACTGTGACGAGATCTGTCGTGTCGACAGCTCAGACCAATATTATTATATTATATATTAAGACCCTTGATCCTCACCTGACTATGGCTTTGTAAACTTTATCCATGATGTGGTTTATAATGGACTGTGGTACTCCATGTTAGCTGTGGCTTGTTTTACTCTGGCTCACTACGACGATGTTTGTCCCGTTTTAGCCACCGTAGCTTCTTCGAAAGGGAGGGGTGAGCAGTGGGCTGAGCCCTTAGTGTAAACTCGCAAACGAACCGCTAGATGTCGCCAAAAAGCTACACACTGCACCTTTAACATGAACGCGCTTGACGTCACATCCGCAGACAGCGCGGGAAAAATCCGACCCGACAGAAAATAGGAAAAATAGGATACAGGCTTATAGGTGCACCCACTGTGAGCGGACAAGGTGTCAGTATGCTCAACAGGAGATGTTTGAGCCATAAATGGTAAAATAAAAAGGCTATTGTTACGTTTATTTTGGGGAAAAAGTTCATAAAGAGATCGTGAAACTAATCCATATGAATTGATCGGTTTAGTCCAAATTTTCAGAAGAGACTCGATCGCTTTGTATGATGGACAGATTGAATGTATCCTTTTATTTACATGTAAACATTGATCAGCGAACATAAACAGAAGCTCAAACGTACTGCGTAACACGAGAATGAACCTCGTTGGCTCTCGCATGTCAAGCAAACATATTTGAGCTTCCGTTTACCACAACTGATATGTGAGTTTATGTATGTTTATATGTGAATAAAAGCCTAAATTCATCATATAAAGCGATCGAGAGACTTCATATGGATTAGTTTTATGATCTTTTTATGAACTTTTTGAAGCGTCAAAAGTGTCCATTGTGTAGCTGTCAATGGAGGGACAGAAAGCTCTCAGATTTCATGAACAAAAGTCTTACGATTTGGAACAACATGAGGGTGAGTAATGACAGCATTTTAATTTTTGGGTGAACTCTCCCTTTAAGGAATACTCTGCAACGAGGTTAAATGACCAGAGACATCATTTTTGGTGCTGCAAAAGTCCCTAGATAAATGTCCATGTGAGATGAAGCCATATTATTAAAGGGTACCTATCATGGAATTTTGAAAATTACCTTTCATGTAGTGTGTAACATAGATCTAAGTGAACGAAAACATCCTGCAAAGTTTTAAATATGAAAGTTCACCGTATACAAAGTTATTATCTCTCAAAAGTAAGAGTCGACTCTGAGTCGTTGATATGAATCGATAGACGAACGATGCACTTTCGTACGTCACTTGTCCAAGTTATTTGAATAAGATACGCCCACTCATTGCATTAGGAGACACCAGGGAAAACATCATGTCGACGAGACGCTGCTGTGTTTTGAAGTGCGACGCAAAAGCAAACTTTTTTCATCTGCCCAGTGAGGAGCATTTGAAGACAGTGGCTACAGTTCATAACTATACCACAGAAGTATTATAGCCCGAACTTGTTCTGTGTTCGCGTCATTTTGAAGATGATTGCTTCACAAACCTAAATGCTATAAAGTATGAATTTGCGAGCCGGCTGATACTGAAGGAGGGAGGTTCAGTACCGAGTTTATTTGGATCAGCTTCCTTCTCCGAATCACAATCTGTAAGTAGGCTGTTGCTTTTATGTTTGTATCATGTTCTATAATTATTTTGTGTGTTGTGTACGCACAGGCACAGCGCAGCTTCTAGCAGCTAACTTAGGTCTTCAATGTCAATTGTATTGAAATATGTGAAGTGTTTGTCGTTGTTAATGGAGTTGTCACAGGGCTCTCGAGTGTCACGCATTGAGCGTGACAGTCACTCATTTCGGTCTTTTGTCACGCTCTCCGGCCACACATTGTATTTCTCACGCTGAAAAACTATTTGTAATATATTTAATATGCCGCAGTGCCCAAAACTCACTCACTGTGGAACCAGCAGGATTCAAGCGCGTCTCCTCCAGTGTTGCCAGGTCCGTATGCCTGCACTGTTTCCGCGGGTTGTTTGTGTAGTGCACGCTGGTTGACGCGATTGTTTTATCCACTGGAACATGATTGTTATTGAGGAAACACCCGGGAACGCTATTTAAATATTTTGGGCCGTGATTGGGTTAGTTTGATGAGCAATTGGGCTGGTTTTGTTGTGCAGACCTGGCAACCCTGGTCTCCTCGGGTGTTGTTCGTCTGGTGTTGTTAGCCAATCAGAAAATAGCACTGTTGTATCTGGGTAAGATCTAGCGCAACAACCAATGACACCCTGTCGGCTGGGTGTCTAACATATCACCACAGATTAGCGTCACGCAAAGGCGGGGTTTGGAAAAATGACTCGCTAAACGATTCATTTGGGAGTCGGTGAGCAAATCAGGTAAAAATAAATGCATATTATAAGACAACAAAAGTGTTTTTTGTCATTGCATGCTTGTAAAACTGTTGTTGGGGACTCCCAGAACAATATTAGGAACATTTTAAATGCCATAATAGGTACCCTTTAAACAATAATATGGCCTCATCTCACATGGAAACCATAACTTATCTCTTTGAATGTTTTCACTTTTGTGACACTGTGTGCATGCTAAATTAAAACTGGCAAATTCATAATCCTGAAAGTAGTTCTGACTCTTCTCGCCTTTTTGTTCTGTGTGTTTTTCAGATCTGCTGCTTATATTTTACTATTGGAGAGCAATAGGAGACAAGTTTTTTGTAATCCACCACCTGGCGGCATTGTATGCTTACTACTTTGTACTGGTGAGTTCCCTGTTGTCCCATAACAGAACATGCAGGCAAGATGGGAAAGAGACAACCAAGAGTGAGCAGTGGTAGTGTCAGGTGTGCAGCTGGTGCTGAAAGCTCTGTGTTCCCTATAAACAGAGGAACATGATGAACAGAATTCAGCTGGAAGTCATTTTCTTCAGAAAGATTTTACCCATTTGTGTCATTCCATTCACTATACACGTCACCTTTTTAAAATGTATTGCACACATGTTGAGCATTCAGAGCACTCCTTCAACATTGTTTAAGAGTTAGTTCACCCAAAAATTTAAATTCTTTTAGTAATTACTCATCCTCATGTTGTTAGGCTTCCGTTCATATTCAAAACACAAATTAAGATATTTTTTATGAAATCTGAGATGAACAAAAGTCTTACGGGGTTGGAACAGCATGAGGGCGAGTAATTACTGACAGAATTTTAATTCACTAATTTTAAAGTGAATGTTAGCTGCTGGCTTTCTGGAATACTTCTGATTGGTCATTTCTGTGGCACCGCAGGCAAATTGCAGCAAATATATTTGTATAATGACAGAAGCTGGCCACCAGTAACTATAGTTTCATGTCTGTCATTACAATCTGTGGTCTGTCTTTTTCCCACATGATTTAAACTAAAATTGTATATATTTATGCATTTATTGATGCATTTATTTATCTATGCATGCAAGTTGCAGTGTAATAAGCAGGATAATGAACTGTTTGGCAACATAAACCCCAACAGGATCTTGTATCAACGTTATATGGTTTATTTAGCAATAATAACAGACTGACTGTACATTATATTTCTTAAATGTCCAGGAATTATTGTACAAATAACCACACACTGTCATTCTGGTTTAGGACCGTCTTTGGCTACTTATAGCAAAATTCGACCCCATATTGGGCCTGTGACCTTCTCTGAAGAAATAAGGGCCTTGTTACTTCTTAGCAATGTATTCAAAGTTCTCATTTGTAAAAAATGTTTTTATTTACAATTAGGGATGAGCAATCCTACTAAGTAGTTGATTATGTGAGGTTATTTTGTATCAGTACAACTGTCTTTGGAAAACGTTTTATTAAAGCACCACCGTTACGTACAACACATTCAGGCTGATGTCTTTAACATTTTTGTTAAAGAGTTGGACTTTTTTAATGCATCTTAAGTTATGCAGTCTGTCCTGTTCTGTTGTGCTCGGTCTAGTATTGAGCACAATAACACATCTTATGTAAAACGTTTCTAAGAAACTTGTATTTGTTGCTCATCCCTATTTTCTATACCCTTAGTTTATTGTTAAAATGGTCTCCAAATGTTTGCATATGCCAGCCCAGATCTTTAACCACTAGACTACACCACCCACTGAGGCCACTGCTGTTCACTCTTGGTTCAGTTGTACGGTTACCCTCTAGGTCACCAAGTTCTGTAGCTGATGATGATGATTATGATGATGATGGTATTTTTTGCATGGAATGCTCATTGACGGTTATGCAGAAGTCCATTCTCTCCTCTTCAACTCTTCTTCTACCTCACTGACCCCCCCTCAGCAAGTCTAAACGGTCAGTTGTGGCCCGGGTCTCGGTCTCGGGCCAGACTGCACCGGATTGTGTGCATGTGTTGATGCTCGCTGCTCCTGTGGTGCCGTTGGAGGGTTTCCCGTGTGCATGCTCTGATACCTTCCCCTGCTTTGAGCCGATCTTCCTCCTAAAAACTCTCTCTTCTGAAACCTAACATCCACATCTCAACTGCAGGATGAGAAACAGCGAGAACGCACTTGTTTGTTGGGCTGTGTCGAGATTCTCTATAATCCACACTAAGGTTTTGCAGAATAACAGGTTGATCTGGTCCTCAACTGAATTCTAGATACATACGCATTTAGTTGTTGCACAACTGGGAAACTTGTTGCACAAGTTGTGCTTTTTGATAGAAATTTGAAAGAACAAACAACACCTAAAATGGCATCAGTTGATGCTCAGTTGTTTGGCGTAGGTGATTCTGTGAAATGGGTGCCTTTGGTAATATTTTTAACAGTATATCAGACAAAGAATGTCTTTAAATGTTAATAAATTGCATTGTGCCATTTCAAGCTAAATTGATATATATATTAATGTTTGTAATTTCAGAAAGGTAACAGGGTTGATGCAATGTGGCAACTTGATTGTTCCCTTTAAAATGCGTTTTATGCTTTTAATTGAAATGATATTGTTTTGTCATATTGCATCAGCCCCATTACTTATGTGTCGCAAAGCACAGCTCACTTCACTTCAGGATAGATCATTTATTTAGATATTACTAGCTTTCATTCAAAGCCATGACTCTACAATTTTACGCTGGTATTAGAAAGGTGATTTTATATAAAAAAATACAAATATTTATTTTGCTGATGTTAGGACAAATATATTTTCAATAAACAGTATATAGTTGGCATAAGCCTTTATTTGTTCAAATCATTAATATATAATCCTTAGTGACCTGACAAAACTAACATATATTTTTTTTTGGTCATGCTTGCACGTTGTGTGCACTAACGCATGAATTGTAAAAAAAAAATTGTCATATACTGTAACGTATTATTACTTACGATCAGCTGTAATTTCACTGATATATATTACTGAACAACAGTACAAAAGGCACACGTTATGTAGAATGACCATGACAAATGATTTCTGGTGGCTTAAATTTGTTGTCATAGTGTGTACATTTATAAAAACCAGCTGCACACCAAAAAAAATACAAAAAATTGATTCCAAAATATGCATCTGGGGCAGCGACTGATGATATTCATGGCTTTGTTGCTTGTATACCTTAGTTACCTTGATTTAATGCAATTTTGAGGATCGCCTCAACCTGAACGTGCTTTTTGTTGTCAGGATGTAGACCATACTGTCACTGGTCACTTTTATGACTGCCTTTTTCTAAATTATTACATGATAATAGATGTAATTAAACATGGAGCTGGAAGTCTCTGTTGGGTCTCACTGAGTAGTCAAGTCTGTCGTTCGAAATGTCATTCGTTGTTATTGTTTCCTGTGTTTAGAAATGCTATAAGTGTTCTAAGCAGACCGTTTTAGTGTCTTTTTTTGTTTTGTACGTACGTCCCAGACAAAATGATAATATTCGCCTTCTTTTTAGAACATTTAAAGATAATAAACCCCATCAATCTTTTCACCGTTTAACAATTGTGCTTCATATTAAGAACAAAGCGTTTCGCTATATTTAATGCTGGCCCATAACCTTAACAGTCTTATCAAACGTTATTATTTTTAAGTAGTGTAAGATTGAATTTGTCAGTGTGTCGTGCGATTTGTTCCTCATAGTGCATGTCCAACGAGTCTTAACTGTTGTTGCTGCTTTTGTCGTTCGTTCTTTTTGCATTTTTTCTGCACCTTTTTTTCCAAGAATCTGTCTGTCAGTCTGTCTCTGTCCCACCTAACATGACTTCTTGAATAACGCAGCCTCACTTCCTTTGACCAGCAAAACCCTTCATGCAAAAACTACCAGTGTCACTTTTAGTCAGTTTAGGAGATGAGGGCTATAGGCTTGGCTGATCTAGATGGACTCTCTCCTGTCTTGTCTGCTGTTCTGCTGTTATGGAACTTGAGCAGTTACTGAAGCCCAGTTACAGTATGGACTTACCAGTACCTAGGGGTACCAGCATGCATCTGCTAGCCAATCTGATTATTATTTCATTTTTTTTTTTATTGATAATATGTGGTCCATTTTGCAGTAAGTATGCTAATGTGATTTTTAATTGCAGCCCTCAAGGTAAGTGTGTTACCGAGATGCAAACATGTTCAGGAATGATGATGTTTTTTGAGAGCAATGTTTTATTGGCACAGACTCCAGGAAAGGCGTCATTCTCTGACAAAACATGCATGGCTGACCGTTGCTGCACTGATACAGTGGGATCTAAAAGTCTGAGACCACATTGCAAATATGGGATTTTATTAGTTCACCCAGAAATTTAAATTCTGTCATCATTTACTTCAATCTCATGTTCTTCCATACCTGTATTCATTTCTTTTTTGTGCTGAACGCAAAATAAGTTTCTGGTCCCCATAGTATTTTATTTTTCATACTAGTCCAGCAGCAACTGTTTGGCTACCCACATTCTTCAAAATATATTCTCCTATATTCAGAACTTCATACAGGTTTAGAACAACTTGAGGATGAGTAAATAAATTACCAAATTTTCATTTTTTGGTGAACTATCCCTTTAAGGGATGCGTTTAAATGACAATGATGTACTAAAAAACGGAAAGGTTTTTCCTTTGCTTTTTTCGTGTACAGTTGACAACGTTGTCAAATTGATCCCCCGTTCACACGGATCCACGAAAACAAATACTATGCATGCCAGTATTTGATGATGCCACTTTGTAAGGAAACACTATGTGCCTGTATGAACACATGAGTAGAGTCAATGCACATGACCTCACATTATGTACATTTTTAAAGTAAATTCAATTAAAATATATATTTTTAAATATATATGATATATGTGTGCGTAATACTGTTTATTAATTTCTGTAATATTATCTGACATAATTTATAGTGAATAAATCAAAATATAATTTTCACTAGTGGTCTCAGATATTAGACTCGGACTGTATGTGCCTGATAATATGTGGCTTATTTGAAAATGCTGACTGTTATTATTGACAACAAAGATTTGGTTTCTGATTTCATAATTAACTTTTTATTTGTTAGCTCTTGTTTCTGTTAACCTTTTACAGTAATTTCTACAGGGACAGATATCAGTGATATCAACAAAAAACTTGTTTGGCTCAGTTTGACCGCAAAAAAGACATTCCTTTATGACGTATGACTTTAACAAATCATAAATTTGATATATTATCATAATCACTATAATTATCATGTATCTATCTTTACTCACAATGCAAGTAATTTATCACCTCTACATATTCACTAAAAATGACACGCTAAATATAGGCAGTTAATACTAAAAGGCATTATTTGATCTTAAAAATACATCCTGTATTAATAGAATAAGTGTCCATGCAAACTCCTTTCTGTGTTCTATTTTCTATGTTCTATCTACTTAAAAAAAAAAATGTTTTTATTTTTTTATGTCTGTCAGAGTGAAGTATCATAACTCAGCACCCAAGCAATTACTGTGGTACCTGACAGCAGGAGAGATTGGGACTGTTCGTGGAGCTGATTCATGAGCCTGTGCCTTTCTATATAACTCGTGTCTGTGTCATTGTTTGTTTGTTCTTTGCCTTGTTTTTCCAGGGTCAAGGAATGTTGCCTTATTTTGCTAACTTCCGTCTGCTTGCAGAGTTTTCCACACCGTGTGTAAACCAGCGGTAGGTATTTGGCTGATTAATGTTCAAAATATATTACAGGCAAACTTTTTAGTGTTGCCCACCATGTCTTAAAGCCATTAGTGGTGGTTGAGGAGAGTTGATTATGAGAGTTGCCCCCCCCCCCCCCCCCCCCCTCTATGTAAAGCGCGTTGAGTGCAGAGAAAAGCACTATATAAATATAATTAAATATTATTATTATTAAAGACAACATAAAATCTGAATTAACACTCTTTACCCTTTCAGTAAATGTTCCTGAATATAAGGCGACTAGCCTAGTTGATTATTAGTTGTTCATTTAAGTCATTAGTCGATTAGTCAGGGAAGAAATACTAAGCCATAATAATGAGCATAACACCGGCAAACATTACGTTAGTTTTTCTGAGATCAGAATGTAAACAATTCCGATAGGCGGTTATTTATATTATAAGCTATTTATTGTGAAGAAAACAAGTGTGAAATTTAAGGAATTTAATTTAAGGAAAATATTTCAGTGTGAAATTAACAATGAAAATGCTTATGCATTTGTTGGAGTTTCTCAAGGATTGGTTATAATTGTTATATTGGAATTATTTCTTAGTAATTATGCACAGTTTTTGTGCCCCTATCCTGAGAAACACTCTGCACGGCCCTGTATACATTGGATTGATTTTAAGAACTGTAATATACTTTAGGGCTCCAGACTGCACCGGCAGGACTTTTTTTCTTGGTTTGTAAAACCTTTTGAGAGTGAATTTCAAGCCTTCAAGTGCTTCACGCTTTTCCAACACTCTAAATATGATCCATTTTTTTTAATGTGATGACGAAAAACATTATTTGTTCATCTATCAAAGATGGTCCCCATTTGCAAAACTAAGTTTCAAGATGTTGGAAAATCAAAACTTGGCAACAAACGCTTTTTATTTAAAAATAATTAATACATGAAATTACCTCTATAACCTGTAGATGGCGGCAGAGGAGCACTTATTGGCTTATTAGCCATCAACACTCCCTAATAAAAAAAAATTCCCTCGGGTTTTCTTTTAAATGTATATTTAGATATTATGAAATCCCTATTGTAAAGAAATCAAGAAATATTTTTTGGTCAAAGTTCTAATTGTTCTAAAAGTTCAAATTGTGAAGAATTACACAGAAAGCAAGCAAAGAGTGCTCCTTTTATAATAACTGTAGCTGTTAGTCAGTTCAGTATGATACTATAGATGGAACAAATGCTATAGAAGAACACTAATAAGAGTACAATATTTAAAATTTTCCCTATAAAATGAGGCTGTTGTTAAAAGTTAATTTAATCTGCATCTCAACTCACGCTCAGTGCTTTACTGTCAAATGTTTTTCAAGAAACAAACATGTAATATTATTAGTTACTGCACTTATGCAAAACAATAGTAATTTTATGATTAAATTGCCTTTATGATTAAAGCTACACTGTGTGATTTTACCCCCATCTAGCGGTGAAAAGGTATATGACCATCCAGTGAATATTAGTTTCTGTTCCTCTCAATTTCGGTTTAACTCCTACGGTGGCCAATGTAGTCCAAGATTAGTCCAGTTCGACCTCGTCCACATTCGACACGGTGCCATCGAGTGTTAAAACGCGAAAGGCAAAGCTTGAATTAACGGGTATGTCCCTCTTTGGCTAATATACTTTCAAGATGGAGGGGCAACATGGCGACCGACATTAGAACCCCTTACCCGTATGTATTTTCAATGGCATATTATACACTCACGAGACTACTTTATTACTTGAACGAAGTAAATATACATTAATGAGCACATATATTTTTGAAAGAACTAAGTGTTTTTAGCTAAGAAGAATACACAGTGTAGCTTTAACAAACCCCCCTCAGCGCTATATATCAGGTGCTGGTGCCACTATCTGAAGAACCGGTGCCACTGCTCTCAAATGTTAGTCTGGAGCCCTTTACTTGAAGTGTGCACCAAGCAGTAGTAAAATACAAGTATCGTATCAGGACCGGGTATCAGCATATCAGATCGGGGCACAAATTTGTTTAGGACATCCCTAATTAAATGTATCCAATGCAATTTCATGCTGTCTTTAATAAGAAATGACAGAAATGTGGTGTTAGTAAATTAGTTTACAGCATGTCACTCTGCTCACCTGTGTTTTCCAGCTGGTTCTTTGAAGTGTTAGGTTACCCCAAAGTCTCCAAGCCCAACATGGCTAACGGGGTCCTGATGGCGGCTGTGTTTTTCCTGGTGCGGATCGCTGTCATGCCGGTATACTACAGCCGAATGTTCTCCGTGTACGGCACGGAGGCCTTCTACATGGTCACCCTCGGTGGCCGTAGCGCCTGGATCTTCTCCAGCATCTGTCTGGACATCATGAACATCATGTGGATGCATAAGATCGCCCGCGGCTGCTACAAAGTCCTGCGATCCAGCCGGAGGCTCAAACCTGAGATCCAGGAGAATGGAAAAAACGATTGAGCAAACAGGCTTGAAGGATATTTTGTTCACAAACAGGGTCGTTGTCATATTGAAGGTCTTCAAGGGAGTGGACACTATTGCATGATAGTGACCGGTCGAGAATGAAAACCACCCCAGAGCAATATTTCACAGAGTTGAGACCTGAAACTCGGACAATAGAGATTCTAGTACACCAGAAAAGACTGGCCGCCCACTTTTATTTTGTGTTTGTTTTCAAAACTGTACACCAGATGTGCAAACGATCCACTGTACAAGACCGCCGGATGAACTGTATTTTACTGTATGTTTCTAATTTCAAACTGTGGGCAGGTAAACCACATTATTTATTCATCAAAGTTCAGTCCGTCTCCCTCAATCACTGTACTGTGCAAAGGGGCCAAGCGGTCAGCGAGTCACCTGATGTTCACGTTTACTTCAAAGCCGCGTATATTGACTGTGAACGTTTCATCCACACAACTGCACTGCACTAAACGAGGAAAGGCAACGACCCGGATCAGTGTACTCGAGACGAATCTCTTGGAAAATCCACCGTCATGCTGTACTTGCGAAGTATTCGATATTTTATCTGAGGAAACGATGGACTGCTAAGATGTGGTCAAATGTGGGTTTAAATAGCCAAAATATTTTATACAGTATGTATACCAGAAACGAGAAGTGAACTCTTCTCATTGCGATTACATTAATACGAAGCGGTTTTAAGAATGAAATCGGGTTTACACTCGCTCCAGATTCCGTTCGGTTTCCGTTGGGTTTCCACGAAACAGACATAGAGATTTGTTGGCACTGTACAGTTAATTGCATGCGGCAATGTAGTTCTCTGAATGTTTGCATTGTACATAGAAATTTTATTGAACATACAATAATACTTTTAATTACGTTTGTGTACAGTATATTCGATTAATGCTGAATTTAAATTATCGGTTTTGATTTGGAAATGGGGTTTAAAAGGAAATTCAAAAGAGCTTTGGTAGCTCATGAATGTTCGAGCCGAAGAGTTCTCGACGCCGGTGTCGATTAGTTTTCCTGCATCGTACCTAATTTATTGAACCAGTTTTACACTGGGAAGGCATGGTAATGTTTGTACGACATATTTATTATTTTTTAACAGAAAGATATAAAAATCGTCTATGTATCGGAGTAGATATACAGCATATGAGAGATTTCACAATACAGAGATACTTATATATGAATTCATTTTTAAAATTCATAGTCACTATGTAAGACAAATATAGTGTAGAATATTCATGCTGTACACACATGCATTCAGTGGCGGCACAGATGTGAGTGCATGAGTTTTATTGATTTATGAAAGACAGCTAGAGATGGCTTACATCGATTTGCGTGGAAACAATTTGAAATCGGTTCTGTTTTTATTGAACTTGGTACTTGAATATTGAAACACGTTATTCTGAGAGACAGACCTATAAAGAATTGTCTTTTACAGGAATCCATGTTGTGATTTTTGCCTTTGCATTCAATCACTTAAAATGCCTTTTTGTTTTCTTCAATAAACATCTTTTATTTACTACTTCTAGTGTCATTTTATACCACATGGGTCGTTGTATAGTCATGTAAAGGATGAATGATTATCACTTTGATTGTTTTATCTTTTTAATTCACACAAATGTTGCAACCAAAGGTCAGAAGTAAGAATGGCTGTTTGAGTTCTTAATTTTGCATATTAAGTAATTGGTTAAACGATGTTTTCGTTTATATATTTTATTTTCGACCTACAGACATGCATTATAATGCTGTTCAAATATGATATGGAAAACAAGGGAAGACAGTTTATTCATTGTAATGACCTGTTGCGGGTCATTTACAAGACGGGGTTGATCTATGAATCTATGGATATTTTTTAGTTTGTTGTTGGTTTGTTGTTTTGCCAAGACAATATTGAATTGTACTTTTCCAGTTCTGATTATTTTTTGGGAAGTCCTTTCAACGCATAAAGGTCCAAACCCTCAGTATTCAGTATTTATTTTTGGTTTATGAAATGTGGAGATGCACAATATCATGACTGTATGTTTTTATTGCTGATAATAAAAGGAAATTGTTGCCATGTAAATGTTTACATATGTTCTTACAGTGGCCACAGGGATCATGTTCCCACATACTGAAGGAAAGTGCATGTACATGAGGAATGACAAGTTATTTTTGAACATGTTTCTTTCACCTTAATTTGTCACATTATGCCATTTGCCTCAATAAAGCAATATGCTCATTTTGATCCATAATCATTTTGTATGTTCCTTCTTTAGTTCGGTTTGTGGGCGTATGCCCTTCCTATTTATCATTTAATTAGGCTAATGTATTCATTTACAACTAAAATCACAGTTTTAGTGCACTAGAAAGCACACAGAACGAAGATTGCTTTGAAAGATTTCCCATATTTCTTAAGTAATTAAAAAATATAAGTTTCATGAAAAAAATGTTTTCTTCTGTGAAAAGTGTATTATTGACACCGACTAATTAATATTCATGAGCTACGGCTTTGTCCCGCCCCGCGCGCATTGCATGCTGGGTGAAACGGAAGTAGCGGTGCACGTTGACATTGCAGAGCGTCCGCTCCTCACATAAGGTGAGTTATGCTCTCAAATCTGTAGACCTTCATGAATTGAGATTGTTATGTGAAGATATTTAAAAAGCTGGTTGTTATAATGGAATTTTTAGTGGAATATGTGATTTGGTATTCAGTTACATTGCTTTACATGACTGTATGGATGATGTTATATAACTTATTTTGTAACTCTTAACGTACATTTTAGTATTTGTCTATTAAAGATCACTTTTAGGAATAGTAAAAGGTGTAATAGTTCACCCGAAACAACATTATAATATTGTTCTGAATGTGTATGACGGAATATTTAAGATTTTATTTTACAAACTATGAAATGGTGACCAGCTCCAAAAATGACCATAAGAAACATACGTATAGCATTTGTGCCATATATTCCAAGTCATCTGAAACATTATGAGATCTTTGCATGAGGGATAGATTTTTTGCCTATATTCAAATATGACACTTCAAACTCTAACATGAGGGTTGACATAAATAATTCCAAATGTCACTTCTTTTCATAACTAAAAACAACACACCATGTTTTTTATGGATACTCACCCTCAAGTTGTTCCAAACCTGTATGAACTTTTTCTTCTGCTGAACACAAAAGAAGATATTTTAAAGAATGTGGGTAATCAAACAGTTGATGGACCCCATTGACTTCCATAGTGTTAAAAAAATACTATGGAAGTCAATGTGAACTGTCCCTTTAACATCCTTCAGCAATAGGCTAAATGTTTAAATATTTAGTCATGTGATATATATTTTGATCAGCATAACACAAGTAATGAAGCAACAGGGTGTCGTTAATCTCTTCAGCGCTGGTGTTTGTCATGGGTGCATCCGTATCCAGTCTTGCCCCCAATATCCGGGCAGAGTCTGCAATGTCAGCGGCTCCTTTTGCTGGGGCGACCCCACCCCCTGGGTGTCCCATGCATCAAGAGATCCCTAAAAGTGAGTCATACTCAATCTGTGACCATTAGCTGTATATCAGAGGACTGTATGTAATAATGTGTAATATAAACCCAGGCTCTCCTCCTCCTGAGTGCCCGATGCATCAGGCTCAGGCGACTCCGGCCAGCCCGGCACACCAGGAGAGAGCGTACGAATTTGTCGAATGTCCCATGAGAGCTTCTGAAGGAGCCGTCGATCCTACAAATATGGTGAGCTGGGCACTTCCCTGAATAAGATGATGCTGTTTTTGATTTTTGGCTTATGTGTGTTAATGTTGCTTTTCTGTGTACCACAGATGCCCCCTCCTAACCAGATGCCCGCCCCGGACCAGCCATTCCCTTTGTCCATCAAAAGAGAGGAGTCTAAAATCCCTCGTTCAGGCGCAGAACAGAACTGGGTCTATCCTTCTGAACAGATGTTCTGGAATGCCATGCTGAGAAAGGGGTGAGTTTCGAGCGAGCTGTACTATGTATAAAAGTATACGCTTAAATAAAGATTCCTAAATCCATGTTTTACAACCAGATACATTCGTTTCATGATTTGGAGAGTTGATATGTCATTTGGCTTAGTTTCAGGAAGTCTGTGAGTGCTGTATCTTGATGATTACCCAGATAGAAAAAATAGTACATTATTCTCCAATGTCAAGAAAGAGACAACAACAATGGTTTTGCATGAGCTAGGGCGTATGCACTACCATTCAAATGTTTGGGGTCAGTAAGATTTATTTTAATGTTATAATGTTAGAAGTCTCTTATGCTTATATAACACAATGCTGAATTTATTTAATGAAATATACAGTAAAAACTAATAATGTGAAATATTATTACAATTTAAAATAACTTTTCTATTTTATATTATTTTAAAATATTCATTTAATTAATTCAAAGCTCCAGTCCGTCATTTTTTGGGGTTAGAAATTAGCCAAAATAGATTTTTGAGAAAGTCAATAACCAGCCAGTGTTCAAAACTAACTGCTTGCCTTAGCTCGATTCAAAGCGGTAAGCTTGTAATAATGTTTTTAATTCCAATGGTACTGGTGGATTTCTGCGGGAAATTCTAGTATTTCTTTGCGTCATTATGTCACATCTGTACACATAAAGGAGTCTCGGTTAGTAGACTATATTGCGTGTGAGGATGTTGGAGGTGGAGATTTATAGCCTTTTCTCCCAGCACTTGATATAAACTTATTAATATAATGTGTGTGTGTATATATATATATATATATATATATATATATATATATATATATATATATATATATATATATATATATATATATATATATAAAATGTATTAAATAAAAAAAAGATATAATTTAATTATTATTAAATAAAAACATACTTTTTTATTTTCTAAAAAGTTTTTAAATGTGTGTGTAAAATGTAAAAAAAAAAAATATATATATATATTTTTGTTATGAATTACTAGGGCTGTAAAAAAATCAATCGCGATTAATCGCATCCAAAATAAAAGTTTTGTTTAGATAAAATATGTGTGTGTAGTGTGTATAATTATTTTGTATATATAAATACTAGGGGTGGAACGGTACATGTATTCGTATCGAACCGAAACGGTACGGGCGTCACGGTTCGGTGCACGAATTTGCACGTAGAATACACGGTACAAAAACGGCGCGCGCGAGAGAGAGAGAGAGAGAGAGAGAGAGAGAGAGAGAGAGAGAGAGGCGCCCACTGTGTGTCTGCGCGCGCGTGTGCGCGATGAACAGTCAGTGTGTGTGTGTGTGTGTGTGTGTGTGTTTGCGCGCGTGCGAGAGAGATCTCGCGTGCGCGATCAAACAGTGGAAACATACTCCGTCATTTTTTCATACAGGACATCATTAAAACTGCAAAGTGTTTAATGTTTACTTATATTTTTGTGTACACTTGCAATAAAACACAACATTGTGCTTTTGTTACACTCTAAACTCTTGTCAAACTGTAACCTACAAATGTTAACAAAATTTTTTTAAAGGTAGTATTATTTTATACGGAAATAAATTATTTATAATTCAGATGAGAATAAAGTTAGGGTTAACTAAAATGAAGGAAAACAAATATATTGATCTGAAAGAGCAAATTAATTTTAAATTCATTCAGGTACAATTACCAAACATATCTCAAGGTCTTTTCATCTTTTTAATAATTTAATTAATAAACTAATTATATAAAACTCCTGTCAGTGCACTACAAATAAACTGGTTCTATGCCTTTATTAATAAAACTTATTTAAAAAATACAAGGCTTAAGACATTTATAAAAATGCCTTCTGCATTTTTGTTTTGCTTTTCACTCCATTGTACCGAAATCGTACCGAACCGTGACGTCTGAACCGAGGTATGAACCGAACCGTGACTTATGTGTACCGTTCCACCCCTAATAAATACACACATATGTATGTATATATGTACGAAATATTTGCATGTATATACTGTATATATATTTATACATCATTTATATTATATAAATATACATAATTTTTATATTAATAACACATTTTTCTTAAATGTATACATGCAAGTGTGTGTATTTATATATACAAAAAAATTATACACACTACACACATATTTTATGTAAACAAAACTTTTATTTTGGATGCGATTAATCACGGTTGATTTTTTTTACAGCCCTATGAATTACTGTTAATAGTTAATTGCTATTTGTTGTTTTGCTAGGTGGCGCTGGAAGGATGACAGTCTTGCTCCCAAAGATATGTCCAATATAATCAAGATCCACAATCGTAACAACGATCAAGCCTGGCAGGAAATCCTGAAGTGGGAAGCGCTTCATGCCAGGTGACTGTAACACAACTTTCATTTTCACATGATCAGTGATTGAAATCACTTTACTGTATGATTCAGAAAGCAATGCTGTATTACAGTGTTTTTTTAATTAAAAGAAGTTAATACATTTATTCAACAAGGATGCATTCAACTGTTCAATAGTGATGCTAAAGACATTTATAATTTTACAAAAGATATATAAATTATTATATATAATAATTAATCGGAATTATTCCCATCGGAAAGGAATAAATTATATTTCAAAATATTAAAATAGAAAAATGTGGAAGCTTGTTTGTGGCAAGGAATAGAAAAAAAAGGTAATTACGACTTTTTAATCACACAATTTAGACATAATAACTCACAATAGACTATGTGCACGTTAGCATATGCTACTTCCGGCTGCGAAACCGATATGGGGTGTCTAGTTTCCGGTAGCCTGATGGACAACGTAGATTATGTATATTTCTCCAGATGTCTTGGACATTAACCGAAGATTTCAGTCGATATTATAATATAATATTAGAGTCGATGATGTTCATCGACTGGTTAGTGATTTTTCTCCAGCTCCCCAGAGCAAGAGAGAGAAAGGGGTTTAAATATTACATCTCTCAGTATGTCATACAGGGAGTACACATGTAATACAGGGAGTAAAGGTATCCGACGTTGGGAAAGGGAACTAAAAAAAGTCCTCGCTCTAGACTAGGTACTAAAGAGTTATAGGAACTTAGTCCGGTCGGAACACGCGAAAAAAATGGTTATAGGAAGGTTCTAGGCACTGCAAAAGTCCCTCCGGACGGAAAGCGGCTATAGACACCGTGAGTAGTGACTTTTCCCTTGTCAGTGGTTTAAAATATGTAGTTGGATTGTTTCATGTAACTTAGTTCTTCTCCCTCGCTGTGTTATGGCTTTGCTATGTGTGGATACATGTGCTGGTTACGTTCGTGAGACAGCTGATTAGTACTCTTGTCATTGACCGGAAAACAGTAACGTTACAGGAATCACCAACCCGTCGATCGCGGTCGACAAGTCGATCTTGGAAGCATTTTAAGTCGATCACGAAGAGTTTTCAAAATCAGAGAAAAAAGCCTATTGTGTGTAGTAAATGGTGTTCTAATCCATGTTGCTGTTACAATCACGTCATTTTTGCGGCGCGCACCTTTGGGCTCATGCTGATCCGTCGAGTTAAACAAGGCTTTACGCTTTAACCATTAAACCAGCTCAGCCACAGTAAGTTTTTTTTTATGTTTTAGGTCCATTGCGAACGATTAAACTAAGTTAACGCCGGTCCACTGATGTAAACAAGACGGCAACCGGAAACGAAGTACCCAACGTCCGCCCTCAAGCCGGAAGTTAGCATTTTTCTCGTGCACAGAGCGAATTCCAAGTGTTTGCTTTTATATCACACAATTCTGACTTTTTTTCCTCCGTTTTCCCCCAAAGTTTAAATCTCACAATTCTGAGAAAAGAAGTCATAAACTCGGAATTGCTAGATATAAACTCGAAATGACAAAAGGTAACTGACTTTTTATCTCACAATTCTGACTTTGTTTCTCATAATTGTGAGATGTAAACTCTGAATTGCGAGGAAAAAAGTCAGAATTGTGATGTAAAAAGTCAGAATTGTGAGGTAAAAAGTCAGAATTGTGAGGTAAAAAGTCAGAATTGTGAGGTAAAAAGTCAGAATTGTGAGGTAAAAAGTCAGAATTGTGAGGTAAAAAGTCAGAATTGTGAGGTACAAAGTCAGAATTGTGAGGTAAAAAGTCAGAATTGTGAGGTAAAAAGTCAGAATTGTGAGGTAAAAAGTCAGAATTGTGAGGTACAAAGTCAGAATTGTGAGGTAAAAAGTCACAATTGTGAGGTAAAAAGTCATAATTGTGAGGTACAAAGTCACAATTGTGAGGTACAAAGTCACAATTGTGAGGTACAAAGTCACAATTGTGAGGTACAAAAAGGTAAAAAGTCAGAATTGTGAGGTAAAAAGTCAGAATTGTGATGTAAAAAGTCAGAATTGTGATGTAAAAAGTCAGAATTGTGAGGTAAAAAGTCAGAATTGTGAGGTAAAAAGTCAGAATTGTGAGGTAAAAAGTCAGAATTGTGATGTCAGAATTGTGAGGTAAAAAGCCACAATTACATTTTTTATTCCATGGCTGAAACGAGTTTCCATAGAAAGGGGATTTAAAATATTTAACAATATCCGTGTTTTTTCTGTAGTTTTGATCAAATAAATGCAGCCTTGGTGACTATAACAGACTTAGTGCTGTACTACAAATGCAGTATATCCAATGCAGTTTTTATATTGTTAACACAAATAAAAGCTGCATCATCACCTCTGCAGCCCTGTTGCTGCCAGATAAACGAGGTGATAATATTGTGTTAGTCGCCTTCTGTTTGTCATTTGATGGTCACTGGCAGTGTGATTGCTTTGTTTTTACAAACTGCCAAGTATGCAAGAATGATCATAGCGCCCTAGACTACTGTTAGTTTCAAACACATGTTTGTTTCTGGCAGCGAGTGTCCATGCGGTCCATCTCTGAAGAGATTCGGGGCAAAGCCAAAGAGTTTTCACCCAGAGCCAGAATACGTCACTGGATGGGGTGAGATATAAAAGTTAATCCCAAAGGATCCTTCTCATGTTGTGTTTAAAACACTGCAGAAGGCTTGATTTGTCTCTGCTAACTTTCTCTGTAGATATGAATTGCCGTTCGACCGGCATGATTGGATCGTAGATCGGTGCGGAAAGGAAGTCCGCTATGTCATTGACTACTACGACGGGGACCTCGATAAAGACACCTACCAGTTCTCCATCCTGGACGTGCGTCCGGCCATCGATTCTATGGGGGCCGTCTGGGATCGGATGAAGGTGGCCTGGTGGCGCTGGACATCGTAGAATCCATCCTAACAGATTTATCATTTCTGCACCACTATAAGACATTGGCATCAAAATACTAGAAACTGTGTTCTACGTTCTCTGAGATTGGTTGTTGCTCAACTTCTTTGAGTTCTGACTTTAACATGAATCCTTGCAAGTTATTGCACATCGAGACGCGTACAGGTTATTAATATCCTCTTTTGGAGAGCAAAATAAATCAGTGTTTTTTTTTCTGCTGATGAAGTTTCTGAATTCATTGCTAGCAATCATCTCTTTTTCTACTTTTTGAGTGATGATTATTAAATTGAAAGCTCACTATCGGATCTTACCCAGATGTTAAACATATCTGCTGGTTGTTTTTCTTTCGGCTAGTTATTGAGTGTTTTAGTTCATATGCAGAGCGATTGGCAGCTGTTAGCGTTTGTAGCTTGGTGAAACGGTTTGGTGGTCTTTGCTCATGAATGTAATTGATCTGATGAATCATTGTGGCTTTTTTATTAAAAGCCCATGTTCAACTTCCATATTCATCCTGCTGTCAGGTTCAGGTTTTTTCTCATACATGATGTTATTTATTTTGCACAAACTGCTTTTTTGTCTGTGTGTATGCTAATGTGTTGCTGACTGCTCTTTGATTGAGTGTTCCTGAAAAAAGAAAATCTCTATACAATTTGTACCCCATTTCTATTATTTTAAATCTGACTTTTACCAAATTAAAATTCCAATGAGTAAATGTAAATCAACAGTGTTCAAATACACGTTTCTGGTTTCTCATAATTTTTTGCTCTTCACTTCTGGCACTTTCCAGATCACACCAGCAGGTGGTGCACTTTCCTCAAATTTTATTTATTTCATATTTGTTCATCGATAATGATGATACCTACTAATCATTTCCAAAGTCACCTATGATTTAAAAGAGATAAGGGTTAAATTGAGCTAACTATTTAACTTTTTTAAAGCTTCCTATGAAATAGTCAACTAACAGTTATTGGTTTGTTTGCGGAGTTAACCAACGTTTAGATCAGATCAGTCAGCTAAGCACTTGCAGACTAAATAAGTTACTGCCTTCACTTGCTATCGGAAATGTCCTACTCGTCAAATCGCGATTATGAGTTCATCTCATTCAAGTGCTTTGTTATCAGAAAGAACAGGAACCATGAAGGACAGGTTTATTCAATACGCCGTTCATTATTTTGATATCAAGTATCACATTTCATTTTTTGCACGGTGCGACTATACTCTAGGGTCACTGGATCATTTATTATATTGATTTAAATATGAGGCACTTGCATTTTTTACGTCTATTTTTAAATAATACTGTAGCTGACTGTAGCCTACCAACATTTATCCTGGTTTCACGGACAAGGCTTAAGTTCTAAGACTGTAATGTAATGTCCTAATTGAACTAAGGCCTAATCCTGTCTTGTTTGTGAAACCGAGCCAGTGTGTTAAGCCAATGTTAACGTTACTTACTGTATGTTAAAAAGCCTTTAATTTGGACCCTTTTGGCTTTCTGTGTAGTCCAATGTGTATTGCACACTGACAGTTTATATTACAACGAGTCATTCATTTTTAAGGGGGAGGGGGGGGGCGGGGGGTGAAATGCTGTTTCATGCATAGTGAGTTTTTTTTACACTGTTAAAGAGTTGGATTACCATGGTAAACATGGACAAAGTTTCAAAAATGAAGTTGTAAGTTTGATGGAGTATTTCTGTTCCAAAAATACTGCTTCCGGTTTGTCACAAGTTTCGGAAAGTTTTTTTCGAATACGGGACTACGTGACGTCAGAGTGGGCGGAATTTCCTTATATGGGTCTTAAGGCACTTCTCCCGGAAGGGCGCGCGGCAGCTATAGCCTAGAGCGTACGAGAGCGTCCATCAGAGCGCTGGGCTCTGCTGCGCTGCAATCAAAAAAAATGGCACCAAAAAGTGTGTTTTTGGTTGCCAGGGCAAGACAACACTGCACAAATTTCCAAAGAACCCAGAGTTAAGGGACCTGTGGATGGATTTTGTTTTTCCAGAGCAGCAACGGAGTTGCGCAAGTGTTCTTGTTTGTTCCCTTCATTTCGGCGGTAGCTGCTAATAGTTTTATAAACAAGGCACAGTTCGACGATTTGCAGATCGCCTAATACTTAAAGATGGAGCAGTCCCAACGATAAAGGTTCACGGAACCGCAGGCGGTGAGTAAAACTGCTTCAAATGTCTGTGTGTTGTTAACTATCGGCGTGTAAGCTAAGCACAGCAAGTAAACAACATGATCACGTACATTAATGTATCGATGGAGCATGCGATGTATGGTGTGTACACCATACATCGCATACAGTTTAGCCATACAGCCATACACCATACAGTTTAGCTGGCCACTGTAGGTGTCAGTTTATTTATTGTAAAAATAAGTCATGTCCTCATAAACCACGAGTCTGTCTGTTTACAACACACGCAAAAGCTTCGCGCGCTCCCGCCCACACGGCACGCCTCCACCCGCTCGGTTTTTCCGGAAAGACTCGGTACAGCCTATCTATCTTTCTTTTATAATATAAATAAAACTAAAGACTTTTTGGAGATATGAAGGATCCAATACTACTCTATAGGTACTCAAGATTAACATGAGATTGAGTGAAACTGAGTGTTTCACCCCCCCTTTAAGTTTGTTTTGGGGTTAGCATGATGCTACATTGAGCATTTATGAGAAAAGTAGCCTAGTTAGATTTGCCAATGCCTAAAACTACAGGCTTCTAATCTAGACCGGATGAAAATATGTGACCACATTTAGAATTTTAGTAAGAAGGTCAAAAAACACACAATATTATTTCCCAGCAGTTATTATTATCAGTTGTGCTTTTGCACCTGGTATTACAGACCTTAACCCTTTGTCCATAGTAAAATACAGATAGAAACAAAAACAGCAGCTTCAGATGATGCCACTTGGTGTTTAACAGTATATTTACCCTAAAGGTGATGAAGTCAATCCTGTGAGAGCTTTTTGAAGCCCCAAGAGGAGAAGCAGAGGTTCCTCATATCTGTGAGTAGGTGTGGGAAAGAAATCTACACTCACGGCCCAGAATAACCTCATCCTCTGGGGTAAGTTTCCACCTCTCTGTCCTTTAACGATGGGAATCTGATTTTGCCTAATTTTAGGAGCAGTTTTTTTCTGACTGATCTCTCAGCAGTCCAGCATTTCTAGACTATGATTACGCTATATTTTGGGGTCCATTGTATTCATTTAGCCACCCTGGTCTTTTGAATAATGTATGTGTGGCGGGAAAGATACTGTATGTTTGTATTTTTTTTTTTGTCAGGGCTTCTGTTTGGCAGGGAACCAGACAAGCCCCTTGTAGTGCACAGAACAGATATACAAACAGCCCGTGGCAGTCGAGTCTGGCGGGGGGATTCAAACCCCCTGCAATCCTTCCAGTCTGTTTCATTTACATACCAAAAGATGCCCAGCTGTGCCAAGTACCAGGCCTTGTCTAGATTGCAGAACTGTAACATTAACTATGGGAAGGAGTAACTGTTGGAAAGTTTGTAGCTAGCGGGTCAGTGGTGGTCCTGACTTGACATGGAAGTTCAGATGTTGGCTGATGTTTTTGCTATTGTATTGATTGCAAATGCTGATGATGTTGGAAAAGCTTGTGGTTTGCCGATTCAGTCCCACTTACTGTAAAGGCTCAGTTATGACAAGCTTGTCTAAAAGTGACCAGTTAGAAGATAAATGCATGAAGCCTAAGCTCATTGTATAAAGCGATCGAGTCTCTTTTGAAAATTTGGACTAAACCACCCAATTCATATGGATTAGTTTTACGATCTCTTTATGAACCTTTCTAAGGGTCAAAGTGGTAGTTGTGTAGCTGTCAATGAAGGGATAGAAGCTCTCAGATTTCATCAAAAAGCTCTTTATTTGTGTTCCGAAGATAAACGAAAGTCTTACGTTTTTGGGACGACATGAGGGTGGTTAATTAGAGAATTTACATTTTTGGGTGTACTGTTCCTTTAAGCCATGTCTGTGAAATCAGGCATATTTGTAGGCTATTGAATCTTTAGGCCACACTTAAAAATGTATAAATGTCATTGAATTATATAAATCCATGTGGCATTTCTTGGAAGGAAGGATAGTGCAAGCACACTTTCATAATGCAGACATTCATGCATTTTTAAGTGGCATAAGTGTCGAAATTGGTTTTAGGGTCACTGCATATTTATACAAAATATGTATCTGCCCTATCTGGAGCAGTGAGAAAAGCTGTTGCAGTGAATCCATGTAATGTTGTGTCTTCTCCCCAGTTTAAGTGAAATTGCTTGTTTATCAGCAACTGTTTTAAATGCAAATCCCATGCATGATTTGCATCTGGACCATTTCTCCCACACACTTTACCGTAAACACACATCAGTAAAAAAACACACACAGTGGAATAGGTAATTGTGCTCTTCTACATGATAATAATAAAGAAAAGAACCTTATGCTAAAACTAAATGAATGCATGCAGAGTGTTTAAGGGCTGTCAGTCTGGGGCCTACAACAGGAAGACAAGAGTCCCACAGGAAGCTTTACTGCACTTAAGAGTTTTATTTGAAAGTAAAATGTAGTAACCATGGAGACAATTTTATGACACCCCACTACCGTTTTGTACAATCAGTGTGAGTTTATTCTGCACGCATCATTCATTTTGTTTTGCAGTTATATTATACATCAGGGTTTTTTTTCTCAGTAAAGGTTTCAGTAGTCAAATATTGTATGAAATTAAATAAGCAA
Source organism: Chrosomus eos (assembly GCA_036326025.1). Classification (NCBI taxonomy): domain Eukaryota; kingdom Metazoa; phylum Chordata; class Actinopteri; order Cypriniformes; family Leuciscidae; genus Chrosomus; species Chrosomus eos. The sequence continues at coordinate 9,161,128 of CM070840.1, forward strand.
TGTTTATTTCAAGGATTTCAGGAAAAATAATTGTACATTTTTAAGTTGGCAGCCATAATACCTTTCAAAAGTAATAATATACCTTGTCAAAATAACAATAAATCCTAACCTACACTAATTATTTCTTAGATTACTCTCTGCTGATTTATACAATATAAAACTAGGTATAATTTATTAAATTCTAGTTTATTTAGAGCGTATTTAAATTGTTCCAAAGCAGATTAAAAACGAAACGGATCAACAGATAAAAATACTGAACTTAATAAACTGTAGTGGCCAAAAGTAATGTCTAGCATAGAAACATTAACATCTTGTTACAAGCATATATTGTGGAGTTAATCGTTTTATTTGAGATATCGCAAATTAATGAAACATGCCAAATTGGGCGGACATTTTTTGGCCAGGATTTCATACAAAGAAATTATATACATGTGCAAAAATAAGAGAGAACCAACAAAATGTTAAAAATATTAAAAACAAATAAACCTTACACACACAACAGACAGACACCAACACACACAACGCACGCAGCACCACGCACGCACGCACGCACGCATCTTTGCTGCTTCAGATGCTTTTTTTTATCTTAGTGTGGGGGAAAATACACTGTTTATGATTTGATTACTGACTTTTTATTCTTTATTTTTGATGTTCAGTATTATTGGTGGATGTCAATAGTTTTGAATTAGGCATTTACAATAAGGAGGTGCATATTGGCCAGCTTAGAGGGAAGTTTGTGAATGGATCCTTGTGAATTGACCTGTTATTTCATCTGTTTACATCGTGTATTTGACAATGTTTATGGTGCTTTTAGAGGTGTGATCGTGAAGGAGACTTATTTTTTCTCATTTGCTTTGCCCAATATTGGCCAATTTCCTCTAGCCAAATACGTGCGGTTCCATGCGACGAGGAAAAGCAAGGCCCCAGAATTAGAAAAGAGAAATTCATCCTTGACACGAGAAAGTTTGGGAGGTCTTTAAGGCGTTTACAACATCAAGTCAGTCCGAGCAGCCCTTAGGCTGCAGAAATCCAAAGACGTCAACATTCAACATCCAGTCTGACTTCCTCACCTCGATAATTTATGCACACAGCACACCGCCAGAGGGCTTTTGAATACATTAGGCGCCACGACTGGACCTCACACTGTTAGTTTGTGTGTGCACCACAGGTCATGTTCTGAAAGGACCCGAGTAGTTTGTGGCCAAAGGATTGGCATGGATCCATCTCAGACGACCCTCAGGGGAGATTTGGTACGCAGCCCACTGGAAAAAGAGAGGGAGAGAGAGAGAGAGAGAGAGCCTTCCACAAGGCCTAATCAAAGCGGTTTCAATTTGTGCCGTGGGCTTATCGCAGCACTGGAAGTGATGAGTTCTTGACTTTTATAGTGCAGTCAACCAGCACGCTGAGATAGGCAGGCCTTCTGCATTGTTTTTTAATGAGCTCTGATGGAAACAGGTAGAAAACGAAGCAGCTTAATAAGTGCAGGGGGGAAACCAACCCATGCATAATGACTATTGCAATGATCAGACATCTCACACTCCACCCAGATCAATAAACCCACCCTCATGTGGGGCTTCTTATCGCGCTCGGAAAAGATGGAATATCAGCAGCTGTAGAATAATTGTTTCGATTGTTTGCGCCATCGTGACCTCATTTTCTGTCTCATCACGATTGGATGGATGTTCATCCTGTCTGATTGGCTTTGCTCATGACCCAAAACATACTCCTCACCTACACTAATTATTTCTTAGATTAGTTGTTGAAGTAATCAAATGTAACCAGACATTTGGAGCCCCACTGCTTCATGATTTTGTGCGAGTTAACATTTCTGAAACTGAGATAAGGGTTATGGACGTTTAGTTATTTGATTCGGACTGCCTTGCATGGTGCTTAAAGTAATAATTAAAATATTGTCATTGTTTACTCAATCTAATGTCGTTTTTAACCTACTCTTAAGCAAATGGATCAATGAGTTGAATTCGACAATAGAATCAGTCAAATTAATGAATGACTCATTCAGACAGGTTGTGTGAACTGAATCAATGATTCGCCGAAAAGATTTGACTCAAAAAAATCATTAATTCACAAAAACTCACCAAAGAGATTCAGTTTAACGATTTAAATGTCAGGAATATATCTCAAACACACATACATACATACATGCATACATACAGTGTATAGAACAGCCTGTTTTAGTTGAATTAATCTTTGATGTTGAATTAAAATGAGCTCTTTTGGGTGTCTGAAGAGCACAGTGGATTAATTATACCCGTCTCATTGTAATGGCCGACCATGGTGCTCCTATCTGGGCATGAGTGGTAATAGCTTTTGATGATGATCTTTTATCCAATTACTGGCTGGTGACCTGTGAGGCTACCTGTGTTTGTGGGCTCAGGTTGGATTCATTAGCAGGATAAATCCGCTCCTGACCTGCTGGATTGGACTGGATTTTGAGGGCCACGGGAGGGGACGAGCAGCCGGTGTTTTCTCAGGAAAAGGAAACGTGAGATTGACACCCCTCCCCCACTTCCCAGATATCAGCACGGTGGCTGTGATAAATGGTAAAGGCTGAAGGAACCTCTGACCCTATTCAACAGAGACCCAGTCAGATAGACAGAGAGATAGACCAGCGAAGACAAACAGCACAATAGAGAGGAGGAACGACACTCCTGCTCCCTCAGGTTAGGAGCCCCAGTGGCCCCCGGGAGGAAAGATGTACACATAGCCATTTCCGAGCACGGCTGCTATTATCTCCGCAGGTCTTAAATAATAACAGTGTGTGTGAGAGACACAGGCCGTGGGGAGATTACTGTAATCAGACGATACAGTACACGAACGGACGCCCTGCGGCACGGCAGTAGGTGGGATTCTGGGTGTTTGGCTTCCCAGAACGATTTTAAACTCAAAACCAACCTTTTCTGATAAGGTTCAACTCATTTTCTCAGCTCTACGTCGAAGTAGAATGAAAACTTTTAACTTTAAAGTGTAGGTTTCTGCAGTTTTCTGTGAAATTACTGTAGATGGATGGCCTTTAAAATGGTGTGGGTGGGTTATTAATGTGCTTTATTAAGTGTTTTTTTTTAATTTTTTAAGAAACACTTGAGAAGTGATTATACGGTTTTAAAGTTAGTATCTTGTTTACCTCAAGTTCTCTGCATGGCTTCATTAGTTAGGTTTTTAGCTTTAATCTCATTAAAAACATATAATGAATAAAGTATTTTAAACAAAGTTGAGAGAAAAACGAATCATCTAGATTTCTGCTGTAATGGCCTTTAAATATACAGTGACCTCAGAAGTATCTGGACACCTTAATCATGCTAAAATAACACTGCTGGAATCAAATAATGCTTGAGACTTTCACTTTTACCCATTTTTACAAAGTGTTTTCAGTGACTATTTTAGTAGAAGTAGTTTTATAATGTACTTGTGCTATCTTTCTTTAAAATAAATGACACAAACTAATTCAAATAAATTTATTTATTTATAATATTAAATTAGAAAATAAAAATGAAAACATTAAAAACATTAAAAATAAATAGAAAATAAAAAATGTTATTAATGATATTAAAGGTGGGGTATGTGATTTGGAAAACAGATTTTGAAAATATACAATTCAAATAGTCCTACCTTCTTTCCTCCAACGCTGGCCCTGACTCCACCCATTCGACGAACATGGACGCGCAATCATGCACGAGCAAAAACTGCGCGAGAGATTGTAATGACGATTTACTACTAATCATGGAACCGGCTTTATTGACGAGATGCGCATGCGTCACAAGCTTTGAGTATGCGCACGACGGGGGTCACGTGTGCTAGGGGGAGGGGGGTGTGGTACAACCGTTTGATTGACGAACTTACTGTCCAATGATTCTAGGTGGTCTTGGAAATGATTGGCTGGAGTTTTTCGAGTCCTGCCCGTTCCACAGATGATTAAATTGCTTAATTTTCATTTCAGTGCTTCTAACTCAGTGGCTGTAAGTGGGTTAGGAATAGGATTTCAAGTTATTTTGAAAAAATTGACAAAAAAGAGAATCACATACCCCACATTTAAATTAAAATTCATACATTTTAAGTGTGCAAACACTTTTGGAGCCATTAGTAGTAATTCAATAAGTAACAAGCAACACATTATTTCAAGTGTCAGTAAAAATGGTTTAAAAAGCAAATTTGCTTCCAGAGAGAATGTGATGGTGCTGAATTTCCTTGGTCCGCCTGATTATAAACTGAATGATGCTTTAAAAAGCATTGTTTAAAATAAAACATTTCTTCTAAGGTGCAATTTGGAGGGTTTATTTCTTCTCCCTGCTGTATATATTTTAAAGCCATTTCTTGAATAATGTAGAAATATTTGAGAAATATAGAGTTTGGAGTCTCACTGCGTTTTTTATACTGGTAGTGTGCCGTTTAGTGCACTTACAAGTCAGTCCCCTGCCCTTGTCAAATTATCATTACGGTTTCTTAATTACAAAAACAGCCAGATTACAGTAGCTCATTAGCATGCACCCTTGTGCGCTCATGAAATATGTATCAAAGTTGTGCAGATGTCTTGTATTCACTCAGTTGAGGCAGGTTGTAACGAGACAAACACCTGCATTTGCTTAATGAGGCTGGATATATTGGATGCTATATATTTTATTGTTGACGTCAAAAGTCGTGTCAAATCAAACACTACAGTATTTTGCCACATTCTTTTAGTGTATAGAAGTTAGTCAAATCAGACATATGCCATGGTCAGGTTGCATTTTAACTTCAAATTATGAATAAAACTGTTTCTTTTCGGCACTTTTATGTAAAAATCAATTTTTGAATAATGTATATTCAGGGCTCTTAGTGTACGATGTAACTCGTTTCTTTGAGCTGTAGTGTTGCTCATCAGCCTCAAGAGGACACCGTTGCCCTTTAACAAAGTGACTGCTTTCTCTTTGCGTGGGTGAATGTATGTCACATCTGATCATAAGTCCCTTTAAATATAAACTCAAATTAATGAGAGTAGATAGACACATTATGCAGTGAATTATGCTTAATTGGGCTTCTTTAAATAACACTTACTGTCAGACTGTGTATAAGCCTGTAGAAATGTTTATTTCTGCCTTCCTCCACTCTTGCATGAAGTGATGGGGTCTTCTGTCAGCGAATTAACCGAGCTGTCATTAGCAATCTGATTAAGCTTTTCAAATACGCATTTCTTTATTTGTCCCTTTTGCTTTGGATTTGATTTGTATTCTTGTCAACCACACTTTGCAACTTCTAAAAAGGTTACATTCCTTAAAAGGAAAAATCTCTCATTTAATCACCCTCAAATCGTTCCAAACCTGAAAGACTTTCGTTCATCTTCGGAACACAAATTAAGATTGAGATTTCTGTCCCTCAATTGAGGACAGTCCACGCAACTACCACTTTGACTCTTCATTAGTTTTACGATCTCTTTATGAACTTTTTGAAGTGTCAAAGTGTCAGTTGCGTAGCTGTCAACGGAAGGACAGAAAACTCAGATTTCATCAAAATGATCTTCATTTGTGTTCTGATGATGAACAAAAGTCTTACGGGTTTAGAACGACACGAGGGTGAGTAATTAATGACCGAATTTTCATTTGTGGGTGAACTATCCCTTTAAGTGTTCTTTGCTTTTTTGGGTTTTTTTGCTGCAACAAACATCTTTCTTGGCTCTTGAATTGTACTGAATTGTGGTGTTTCCTCTCTCTGCGTTGCGCTTTCTCGGTTTCTTGGCTGACACATGCAGTGGCCTCTGTTTGTTTGGCACCGTGCCCTTGCATGGCCAAGCTCAGACCTGGGTCTGTTGCATTCAGGCCAGAAATCTTGACCCTGTAATTCCCAGAGCTTGCAGCTGAGATCAGGCTCCGAGGGGACAGAGGAGTACAGGCGCTCAACAGATCTGCGAGAGAGTGCAAGTGTGCAGAAAAACGGTTTACAGATGTAGAAGTCAAAAAGACTGACAGAAAAGAGCCAGATGGACTCACTAAGGTTCATAAAGAGGAAAAGTTAGTGTGGTAAAGCGTGGTACACTGTAAATGATTTCTGTTGTTTTCACAGGATTATACTGTTTTTCTCAACAGTTTCTTACTGTATAACCTATGTACAGTAAGTTACAGTAGATTTAGATGTTGTCACAGTATTATGTTGTATTTTCAACAGTTATGTACTGTGCAAACAGTTTACAGTATGTTACTGTTGATTTTCAATGCATTCTGGGAAATTATCAGTTACTGTAAATCTAAATACAGCAGTGCAAATTGACCGCGAAAAAACCCACACACAATTCCGCAGGAAAAATTGGTATAGCAACGTTATTTTTAGGCTACATAAAACATTTTCAGGATGGGGTGACCATGACAGTATTAATTTCTGTCAGTGGGGGATGCATGAGAGCGCATTTGAGTTTGAACGAGTTCTTCTGTGACTGTCATGTCAGTCAGTGCATCGATCGTGTCTGTTTCTGCCGACCTGTGGAACTTCGTCATCTAGTAAGTACTAAATCTTATTATTTGTATGCATACATGGATTCTAGCTAATTATTAACTTTACAGTTATTAGCTGACCACGTATACGGTCAGAATGATCTAAACATTTTGTTATTTACCATTTTAAGTCGGTGGAAGCGCCTACGGGTAGTAACGTACATTTTCATAGGGTTGGGAATTGAAAATCGAGAAATGTATCCTGAAATCGGATACCCAAGGTTAGGATTCGGATTATTGTTATAAAAATTAACATTTCGATTCCTCTTATCGATTTATTCGCGCTTATTTTCGTGTAAATCACTATTTTCTTTTACTCGTCTGTGAGGACCTGACGATCAGCCAGTAAAGTTACCTTGTGCAGTTGGCGCTCATATTTACCTCAGTCTATCTGATGGAAACGCTCAAAAGTGTGCATTTTTGTCCAAAGACAAAGCTAGGTATGTCATTTACAGTATTGTCAGCTATAATATCGTAAGTGATGTTTTAACTATGTGCAAACTGACTTGTTACTCATTTGAAAAAAAAAAAAACGACGCCTTGAGAGTCAAGCTTGATAGTTCACTTCAAAATGAAAATTCTGTCATACTCACCCTCAAGTTGTTTCAAACCTGTATACATTTCTTTCTTCTGCTGAACACAAAGGGAGATATTTTCATAACCAAACAGTTAACTGGATCCATTGACTTCCATAGTAGGATAAAGAAAATACTATGGAAGTCAATGGCTCCAGTTAACTGTTTGGTTACTGACATTCTTAAAAAATATCTTTGTGTTCAGCAGAAGAAAGAAATGTATACAGGTTTGAAACAACTTGAGGGTGAGTATATGATGACAGAATTTTCATTTTGAGGTGAATTAACGTTATCCATTTAAACTGTGCGATGAAGCCTATTAGAATGCAGTTAGAATGACAATTAAAGAAATGGTCCGTAAGAGTTGTTGTTTTTTATTCAGTTGGAAAATATTTGTTTATTTATTTACAGGGTTCAGGATAAATCCTGAAAATTCTAAATGCACATCACAGTTCCAGGGGAGCAGAGAGAGTGGGAAAGTTGTTCGGAGGAAGAACTTTGAATTCACACATCTTTCATCAGGGACTTTGCAGAATATGACTGGCAAAATCATTAAGGTAAGATATATTAGGGATGTGCAGCGGAGCCCATATCGGTAGAAATTATTTGTGTCTGAATCTGTATTTAGAAAAATCCAAAAAGGGCGGAAATGACTTAAACCATACATTTTCGATTCGATTCAAATAGATTCTTGGGGTCACGATTTGATTCAAAAATCAATTCTCTTTTGAATCAAATTTAAATTTGATATATGCATAGATTTACATTTGATCATAGATTTTAAATATATTCTATGCATATTTCAAATTTAAATTGGATTCAAAATCGAACAGCATAGAAATAAACAGCAGCTACTGTTATTCCCAATCGAGTGGGAGTTATTTAGTTTAAATTATACACACCTCATATCTGCGTTAATTTAATCTAGCCCGCTGCCGCTCAGCATTCATACACGCATCTTTTTCATCATTCAAATTAGTGAGCATCAAGTCAACAGACATATCTATGAAAGGAACTGACTATCATCAGGATCTGGGTTGCGTTTACCAAAAGCATCGTAAGCCTAAATTGATTGTAGACCATTGGTGGTAATTGTTCTATAATTAATTTAAGGTTACAATGCTTTGGGGAAACGCAGCCCTCATCAGTGGCCGATTGTTTGGAGTCAGAGATATAGAATAAGGACCATTGCATTTTCAATATTTATTACTTTAGCCTCTGATACAGGACATGTTCGCTCTTTTATAGGCGGTACCATGTTGAACGTGTTTCTTGTATGTAAAAACTAAAGTAGCCTACCTGTACATGGAAAGATCGTAAGAAAAGCCTGAAGTGTGCTCGACTAACTAAACTAAACATTATTTAAGACTATTTTCTATTTGTTAAGATATTGATATGAACTTCTGTAGTAAAGTATAAGCTTCATTCATAATGCTTCCTCTGTTTCAAGCATGTGCACTCTCTAAACTGTCCTTCTTTGAAACAACATCATCACATTATTAAACATTTGGATAGATTTTTGAAATGTGTGAATCGGTTTGAATCCGCAGAAGATGGAATCGTAATTCATATGTGAATCGATTTTTTTCCCCCACCCCTAATATAGTCGATATATATGTATATGTATGCCACACAACATGCAAGCAGTATATCCATTATCCACCTTATTTTTCAACTTCAAAAGTGAAGTAAGATATTTTCTGTGAATGTGCGAGACTTCCGGTTTGTTAGCCGCTATAAGGAAATAAGAGATGAATAACAAATGCTGTAAATGATAAAAATATTTGTGCCTCAAACTAGTGTTTACAATTATGATACATTCAATACATTAAAATAATAGGGTAAGGAATTGCAATATCAAGAAGCATAACAAGCTTTTGTGTACAGCTAGAAATAACTGTAAGCGTATGAAACCGGCCCACTCTTCTGTGAAAAATAAGGTTGATACCATAGGCAAAAAAAAAAATCCCCTTAAAAGGTGTTGCTAATGTGATTTAGTTTGTTTTTTTATGTTTAGCCTCTGATTGATTTGTGCTTATCATTTCTTGCAGGATTATCAGAAGTGCTGTCGCTGCTCTTCCACTTTTTTCCTCACCTGGCCTTCATCCTCACCTGTTCTGCTTTCAAGTTTCTATTTTACCTCTTCAGGATCATTTTTGCATGAATTGAAATACATGAATTGTTGACTGATTTTAATTATTAATGATAAATTTATCATTAGTCTTTTTTTAAAACAGATTTTTATTGTTGTATTATATTACATTATTATTAACAATGTATTGTTTGAAAATACACAATAAACCTGGTTGTGCAGTTAAATATTCAATTGTTCTTTTTTCTATTTCCCATTAACAGTTAAAATAATATTTCTATGGATTTTCTACATATTCTACAGGTTACACAGTAGCACTATAAAAGAAATAAAATAACATTTCATAACTGTATAATACTATACAGTATTATTAAAAATTAACGGTGTAATACTGTAGTTCAACATGATAAAAAAATTACAGTAAAATAATGTATTTAATTTTACAGTATGCTTAACACTACTGTAGTTAGTGTTACAGTAATTTTACTGTTGAATGAAATACAGCAACTACTGGATAATTGTTGCCAGTAAGTTACTGTTAATTTGACAAGAAATTTTTTACAGTGTAGCGTTGTAATCATGTTTTACTCTTTAGTCGATCAAATAAATGCATTGTGAGCATGAGAAACTTCTTTCAAAAGCATTAACTAATAATACTGACCCAAAACTTTTGAATGGTAGTAAAATGTACTTTTTTTAAACTCTCAAATTCATAACATAGCGTTAATGTTGTGGTGTGTGCTAGAGAGAATTAGCATAAATGTTACAATGTTTTCCAACTAACACTGCAGCCCTCAATAAAATAAGTATTAGTTTGTATTCAAAATCACCTCTATACACTCAATCACACTATTCCCTTCATTACTCCACTACTATAGTCCACTTGATTGAGTGAATGAAAACGAGTGAGTGAATTCGGACATTGAGTGCACCAGAAGAGTTGCACAGTGCATTATGGTTATTCTCTAGTCTAGACGTTGAGCGCACATCGGTTGTACACTCGTCGTTATTGTGGTGCATTGTGGGATTGAATGAATAAGTGCACTCAATAACGTCCTGTAGGGTTTCGGACACCACTGCAAGCGGATGTCCCCTTATATAGTGGCCTATTTAAGGGTAAATGGGGCGATTTTTCTAACACAGCCTTGGTTTCCAGTTAAATATACGTTTTTATTTGTCACAATGAAATTCAATGGTGTCCAATGTTGTTTGTACCCCACCGTTTTTCAAAATATCTTATTTTGTGTCCTACAGAAGAAAAGAAACTCATTCAAGTTTGGAATGACATGAGGGTGAGTAAATGATGACAGAATTGGCATTTTTGGGTGAACTATCCCTTTAAGCACGAGAGAGAATTCAACATGTGTTAAGGGTCTCAGCACCTTCTGGAAACTCAAATGTGTGTGTGTGTGGGAGTGTGAATCCTTTGGTTGGACATAACGTTGTCGAGCTCCTCGTTGGGTTCATCCTGCCCTTTGCTGGCTAATACTGATAGATGATGTCTGTCAGAAGGGTCAGTGCCCTCCCATCATGCATCAGGGACAGAAGGCCACTGAAACAATCAATGACAAACCAATCAAGAGTGGCTTCATTTCACTATGTGTGCAGACTCAGCCAATCAGAAAGCCTCTCTCTCTCTCTCTCTCTCTCTCTCTCTCTCTCTCTCTCTCTCTCTCTTCTCTCTCTCTCTCTCTCTCTCTCTCTCTCTCTCTCTCTCTCTCTCTCTCTCTCTCTCTCTCTCTCTCTCTCTCTCTCTCTCTCTCTCTCTCTCTCTTCTCTCTCTCTCTCTCTCTCTCTCTCTCTCTATATGCCACTTTTCCACCTACAGGTTGCCAATGCAGGCGACCAATCCTGGACCGTACAGAAATGCCACTGATTCTGCAGCTCCTTAATGTCATAACTTGATCTTCTGATATAATTTCTTCTCTCTGGTGAAGTATGCCAGACTTCTGTAGTGTGAGCTTGATTAAGCATCTAGCAGATTGGAAGAGCTTTCATTATCCCTGTGTTGGGCGCCTCTGCGGCCTCTCAGATCATTTTTTACACTTCTACAATAATAACTAACAAGCTTGTTTTGAACAAACATTGTTAAATGCGCAAAGGATAACACATCTCTGCTGGATCTGGTTTCTGGTCCTTTAGAAGAAGTCGAGAAAAGCTTTCTCAAACTCTGACACATATTTAGTAACGTCTGTTTGCCTTAGTCGATTTCTTAAAGTGCAATTATTTGCATAAATGTTTTGCTGATGGACATGGAGAGGAAAGATATACTGTAGCTTTTTCCCCTTTCTTTTCTCTTTCTTGCTTAATGACACTAATTCATTTATAAAAGAAGCAACATTAAGGTAGCATATTGTGTGTCCATAACCAAATGCAAAAATGATGATTATAAATGTATTATATATGTATGTAAGTCTCTCATCGATGTCACGGAAGAAACTTTTCAAAATCTTCAAATAATATTCCAGTTGTCTGTACCAACACCCGTGCTTTGGGTAAAACACAGCAGGAAAATCGACTTATCAACTTTGGAAATCTAAGATCATCGGAACCTGCAAACGCGCGTCTTCAGACTTGCGATGTGCGCTGTTGAACACTCGCTCTTTAACTGATAAAACATCAGTGTTGAATGACATAATCATTGACACAAACCTGGACATGCTACTTTTGACGGAAACCTGGCAGGTGTCTAATGACCTTTTCAACTTGAACCTTTTAACACCACCTGGGTCCATCTATTTCTCTCAACCGCGTCTTCATCATAGAGGTGGAGGGCTGGCTGTAGTTTGCCGTGAGACTATTAAAATATCCAAGATCGAGTTTCATGATGTTGCAGCATTTGAGTAGGCCTACCTAGCACTGAAAATGACTGGCCAAACGTAACTGGCTGTAATCTTCATTTACCGACCTCCAAATTTCCCTCTGATTTTTCTCTGAGATTAGTGAGTTACTGTTGTCTGTGGTAGTCATTCATCTGTTATTTTGCTTGGTGATTTTAATATACATGAAACACTGCACAATGCAAAGAATTGATGTCTTTGCTGGACTGTTTCAACTTAACTCAACATGTAACTTTTGCTACTTACTTCAGGTCATATACTGGATCTCATATGTGCATCTGGCTTATATAATATTCTTGTTAGTGGCTCTGATTTTGCTTTCTCAGATCACAATCTCATAAACTTCAGTTTTAGTTTTCCAATATCTATATCACCACTGAAGAAAATGCTCACCTATCGTAAAATCAATTCTGCGAATCCATCTTCTTTCTCTGTTTCAATAAGGGCTTCAACCTTGTCAGAATGTTTACTATCTAGCTGTCTGTCAGAAAGCTGCTGTATTTACAATAATGCTTTTTCTCCAATACTTGAGAGGCATGCTCCTGTTAAAACTAAACTCGTTCTGTCTACTCGTGCCTCACCTTGGTTCACTCCTAAACTTTGAACGATGAAAACTGAGAGTCGCCGCCTAGAAAGACAATACAGGAAAACTGGACTCATTGTGCACTCTCTGGCTTTTAAATATTCTGGCTAGGAATTTCGTGTGCAGGCCTTGCTATGGTTAACAAACTCACTAATCCACCACAACATGTTATTTCGGGCTCTGGGGTGCTTGTGAATAGCTTTTCCCAAGTCTTTTCAGACAAATTGAAGTCAATCACTGAATCCATCACCAAAGACACCGCTCATACAAGTGACTCAAATGTTCATTTGATGTTATCTGATTCAGCTCACTCAAACTCTCTCTCTGCTTTAACTCTGACTACTCCTGCTGCCATAATGATCTATAATTCCACATCCTGCCGGCTTGATCCTACACCTACTGTTTTGCTTAAGATGTGTGTCCTCGAGGTTGCACCCTTCATAACACATATAATAAACTGTAGTTTGGCTTCCACAATTGTCCCCCCATTCTTAAAAAAGCATCTGAACATGGACAATTACAGTCAAAAATATCTAATTTAACATTCTTAAGGCCATTGCACACTGAGTCCGAAATTTTCGTATGCGTTTTTTCGTATTCGCGATTCCTTGGCTCTGAACTGACAGAACACCATTCAAACACCATACAAACTGCTTGCTATGGATGCGAAAAACGCAGAAAATCGAACCCGATCCGATTTTGTTTTATGACGGATGAAAGTTTCGGAGGGAATGTGCAAGCGTGATTGACATAACGTGAGGTCGTATTTATTTTTTAACGTACGAAAATTTCGGACTCAGTGTGCAATGGCCTTTAAGCAAAATCCTTGAAAAGGTTGTAGCTTCGCAATTACTATCATATTTAGATGTTAATGGTCTTTTTTAACCTTTTCAGTGTGGATTTCACCCATTTCACTTTAAGGTATTACTTCTAACGGTTAAGGCATTAAATGGTCTTGCAGCTCCATATCTGTCTGATCTACTGTACTCTTACCGCCCCTAGATCAGCTGAACTTGGTTTATTGTCCATCCCTCGTTTCTGGTTGTCTACTGTAAGTGGAAGGTCACTTATTCCTATGTTGTTCCTGTGAATTTTTTCTTCTTCTGATGAATAGAAATTTTGGACAATAAAAATTTGACCCCAAATATTTGATTTTATCCATTTACCTTAGAAAGTTGGGTTTGTTCAAACTTCCCATTTGGAAAAGTGCAATAAAACGCCACAGGTGTGTAAAGCACAGAAAATGAATTTCTCTGTTGGTAATCATACACCTGCAGAACACAATAGCATTGTTTATCCTCTAATTTAGTTTCTGAACAATCAAACACCTGCAAAGCTAACATTCCCTTTTTTCCCATAGATGTCATAGATTGTCAAATTGGAAACCCATCCCTGTCATCCGATGTATGACTCTGGATGGAACGCACCGACAGCATTATTAGAGAATAATTTGATCTTTTGAATGTGAATGAGATTTACATTGAATAACAACTTAAATTTCATCTCGTTCCTTACACAAAGCAACGTTTGAAACTTCTTTTATACTTAAAATGAGTGAAAAAATATTTAAATTCAGACAAAATACACGTGTCTTTAAGAACTTCTGAAAAGAATCTCAATATGCAATGTTGCTTCTCAAGTAAATTCATCTTGTTTTAGGCATTTTAGAGCATTTAAATGGAAAATTTTTATAAATATTTTTGTCAGGTAAGGGATAATTTTCATTGCATGCTTTAGAAACACCCACAAGTTAAAAAAAAAAAAATTCAACATCAAACTCAAATTTTCCGGCAATCCATGTTTTGACTGTTATACCGTAGGGGACGCTATAACGCATCTTCTGAAAGAATACAGAATCTCCTGATCATAACACCGGTGAAGAAGAAGCAGAAACAAGTGATAGAAGCATTGCTTATGCACATGTAAACTAACGCAATCATCAATATTAAACAGCATATAAATCAAAACTGCCTAACGTTACCCGATGAAATGACGACCCAGGAAGAGGTAATGACTGTGAAGCTTTTGTAGTGTTGATGGATATGATCTACTTTCTAGATCTATGATTTGATCATTGTTCTGAATCTGATCTGGACGTAGTCTTCGAAAAAAAGTGATTAGCTCAGCTTTTTTGTTCAAAGTATTTAACTAGTATTTATAAAACGTATGTACATTCAAGTGTTGATTAAAAAAACTTTTATTCTAGATTTATGCTTTTTTTTTAAAGCAGAGGCTGATCTTTCTTTTGATATATTGTATGTTTCATACAAAATATTCTGGGGGCCACGAAAGTTTTGTAAAAATTAAAAACTATTAAAACTATTAAAAAAACGCTGGTGGGGAGAGAGTTATTTGAAATAAAATAAAATATAAATATTTGATGAAAAACATTGACAACTAAGTGTAATATAAGAAGTTTAGGTTGAAGTACTTAAACTAAAATTGAAATACAAAATAAATGTAAAGCTAAATATAAAAACACAAAAACTAATATAAATGAGAAAAGCACTCAACTGAATTACTATAATGTAAACTCAAATTAAAATGAATTCTGAAAATATGAACATTAAAGATAATTCAAAATATTCATAAATACATTAATAGTATATAAATAATGCTAAAGTAGCTCTGCATCCAGCTGTAGGCAACCCTACAGCGACCTGGTGACCTCTAGTGATAAAACGCTTGAGAAAGACTCTTTCCCATTGGCTCTAGTCAGCTCTCCAGCTTTTGAAACAGAAGGATAGTGTCTTGATGAATCATATTAACTTCACGCTCAACTTTAAGAGTGGAACACGGCAGCCCTGTTAGAAATGATTTTATGTCACGTTGTAATTTGTTGGGTTTTAGTCCTAGTTCCCTCGCGAAGGAGTCTGGTGTCATTAGAGCGCGACGAAAGCTGGCTCGACCCGTCACCGGGGTGGAATGAGCTGTTTGAATTCTTAACAAATGTAATTTGTCAGTGTTTATTATGGCAGGTGGGGAGGCTTCGCTCGCTGAGGAGGGGGTAAATAGGTACATCCACACAGATTAGCGTTTGAGACGGTACCCTGGGCCTGGCGAGCATGAGCTGGCATCAGCCACCAACAGGCTGTTTGGAGTACAGTCTACTAAAGAGAGAGAAAGACAAAGAAAACAGAGGATCTAATGGTAAACAGGAACAGCAAGAGATCTCCGAACAATCTCAAACTTCGGACTCCAAAGGTGGCAGCAGGGTGGACATTTGGGAGGGATTAGAACCTGGAATAATCATTGCTCTTAGCTGTGTGTTTGAGAGGTGTGTGTATTGGTTTTTTCGCCATCATAAGTGAGTGTGTATTTCGGCGTAAGTGTGTTTGGGCACAGAGGGGTGGGAGGATTACAGCACTTTTTCAATTTCCTTTCCGAAGCATCATAAGCTGTTTCTGAAAGCTCACACGGGCGGCTTGTACGAAAGCGACCTTTGCCGTGCCACGTTGAATAGAGATCAGGCCAGACCCCCACATTTCCCTGGATTAGAAAGCTCATGGGCAGCCGGTAGGACACGGCACACTGAGCTGGTCATCTACTTATAACACAGCATCTATTAGCACAGACAAAGCAATCCTCAGGGTAAACACGTCCACGGTGAAGCCACTTAGTGAGGAGAGCGTCAGGGAACCGAGGGAGCAAACTTGATCATTATTTTAGTCACCATGAAATAAATTGACAAATCTTATGAGTATTTACTATAAATTATTTATCCGTGCAAATTATTATTATTATTATTATTTAAATTCATTTGCCCTCATAGGGTGCTTCTCATTTCTTATTCGTGCATCTCCTCATTTCCTTTCCTCACGTCTTAGATCCCTTTAGGATGGAAGGATACACCTCGCTCACGACTCCTCAGAAAGTTTCCTCACTCCTCGTTACTCGCCTCCTCGTGGTGCAGTTAGAGAATTGGGATGCCCTTCAAGATGGCTGAGTTCGATCGGTTTCCAGGTCGAGGGCTTGAGGAGCGAGGGAACGAGGAAGCACATAATCTTAAAATCAGATGAACTTCCCAGCTAACAGGAAACATTCTCAAAACTTTGGCTAATGTTCTTTCAAAGTTATGAACAAATATTATTTCAGCAAAGTTAATAGATTGTTTGTTCAAAGTATTATGGTCTTTAATAATGTTCTCAAAACATTAGCACAACAGCATTATGGTTCATGAAACTATTTTTTTTTAGTTGGATTTTAATCTAACATTTTTTTAAATTTCTGCTACTCGTTTCAGAATGGATAGAGAACGGGCAAAAGTATAGTTCCCATAATGTTTGTAAAATAATAAAATGGAAATTTCCCTTAACATTTGTATAACCAATATTCAATATTTATTTCAAATATTTAAAAGTTTGTGGTTGGTTACTTTTTTAAAAAATATATTTGAAAGAAGTCTCTCCAAGGCTGCATTTATTTGGTCAAAAATACAAGAAAACTGTTTATCTTTTTTAATATATTTTAAAATGTAATTTATTTCTGTGATCAAAGCTGGATTTTCAGCATCGTTACTCCAGTCTTCAGTGTCACATGATCTTTCAGAAATCATTCTAATTTGCTGATTTGCTGCTCAAGAAATCAGTTTTAAAAACAGTTAGATGCTTAATATTTTTGTGTGAATTTTGGTATTTTTTGCGATGAATAGAAAGTTAAAAATAACAGCATTTATTTGAAATCAAATTTTTTTTATAGCCTACAATGTAACAAACTCGTTACTGTCATTTGTCAAATTTAATGCATATTTGCTGAATAAAAGACTTAAAAGGTGAATGAGATTTACATTGAACAATGACTTAAATTTCATCCTGTTCATCCCAGAAAGCAATTCAGAAGACTTCAGAAATGTAGAATATAGTGCACACTTTTTCTGGAATACTTTTATTAAGCTTAACAGCTTTTATTGCATGTAAAGAGTACTCTAAACATTCTAAACTTCTTGTCTGTGTTCTGCAGATTCATTAAAATCATAGCATTTTAAAATGATATGAGAGTAAATGATGACATAATTTCCATTTCTGGCTGAAATATCCCTGTAAGCCAGTATACAAAGCATATTCTTTACCTCTCTTCCACATTTGCAATCTAATTCTCGGTGGTTAACTCTGAGACCTGCCCATGAACCGCGTGGGTAGAAGGAATTCAAGGAAACTGTATTGCATAGATTTTAATAGCTGTAATCATATAACCCTACACATGACAATCTGAGGGGCGGATGAAATTTTCCCACTCAAAATGACTTTGAGACATTTGGTCTTCAGATGTAGGTTCAATAACTGTGATCTTTAAACCCTTGGGAGCGGATATACCTTTGAAAAGGAGTGAGTGAAAAAGCAGTATACACTAAAGGTGAAGTTAGCTTTTGTATGCAGAGACAATACAGTATAAGACAATAAGCATGACCTGAGCTGTAAATGACACAGTCTGTTGCGCGCTGTAAAGAGTGGTCTATACATCTACAATAATATAAGGAAATTTGCAAGTTGTATGTTGCTTGCAAAAAGGTTTATTTATGGAGAAAGTTTTTGGAATAGCATACTAGACTATTATTATATTGCTGTAGTACATACTACACTGAGCAGTATGTATTTTTCTGGTTGAAGTAAGTATGCTAGCATGCTATTCTGGATCTAGCCGTGCATGGAAGAATCTATCCCACAATGCAATGCATTTGACTTCCATTCCAGTGTGACCAATGAACTGGAAGTAATGCCAGCAGTGATAGTCTCGTACTGATTTTGAATAAGTTCTTACTACTGCTAAAAAAGTATGTTTTATATCATGAATGTGTTTAGTATGAATGGACTACATTTGCCGTGTTGTCATTACCATGTGACCTTGCTCCACTGCCATTCACAAATCCTCTCCCGTAGCCTCATGGGATAGTAAAGTGTCCATTGTTTGCACACTTCAGAATCTCGACGGAAATAGTAGGTCATCCGAGTACTTTCAGCCTACTCTTATGAGTACTGTGAATGTGTACTACTTTTGCCACAAGTATGCGAATTTGGATGCAGCCCCAGTATTTAATTAGACTGCTCAAAATTAAAACATTTTTTACACATAAGTGGATTAAAAATGCAGAACACAATTTGCAGATCCACAGCTCCAGATGCAACACTCATGGACTCATTTGTCTGTTTCATGAGTCAAAAATTGTTTATTAAAATTAGCAGACAGTAATGCCCCCCTTTTTGGTTCAAATGGACTTATTGTGATTTATTCAATATAATATAAACACATTTTGCTGTTTCTTTTGGATTGTACAGCCCTGAGCCTTTGGATGAATTCTCTGCAGGTTATTAGGTTCTGGCATAAGACAATAAACACTAAATTATACAATCACTCATATTATCATTTAGAAAAGCTCGCTGTGTTGCGCTGTGCTCGGTGGACGGGTTTTCCCATTTCAGAGTTTTTAAGGTGAATTACGATCTTCACCAGAGACTGTGGGTGGCTATTCTTGATTATGATCTGAATTTATTTCATTTGCGCTCCTCTCCAGAGCCTATGAGCATTTCAGCGGTCTGGCTTTATTTAGAGCGGTCCACAGATCGTACTCCAGCAGCTAATGCATTCAGAGAGCCTGGATGCTGCATAAACCCATATCATTAGATAACCAGGCTGCCCATCAAGGCTGTGTTTTTCAGAATAATTTACAAATCAACATGAATTTCAAAGCGTTCATAACTTACATGGCCTATTAATGAGACTGTGCATGTGTTAAGGTCTGCTGTTGATCAAGAATTCATGTGAGAGCTAAATATAACTTAAGTGTTTCGCACACGTTGCATAATGATTAGCTTTTCAATAGTCTGTGTGCATTCATATAAGCATACTTCATAAAATATGTATGTATATGTGCTATAATATTGCTCATACTTAAGGTTAGTGACCCAAATTATGCATGATGACAACAGGTTTCATAATGTTTCATTATTATAAGTGGTCAGATTTACAATTTTCATCTGGCAGATGATACAAGGGTTGGAAATCCCATAGATTTACTTTGAAGGGGGGAGGGTCCAGAATATCAACACCTAGCAACCATTCAGGACTCCCTAGTTACACCTTGGAAACCACTCAGAACCCTAGCTTCCTAGTTTCCGACTCAGAGAATGCATTAACCAAACATTTATTCATAAACTTCTTTATATTATTAAAATGATGAACGCTTTTTTAAATAAAAGAAATCATATATTTATTATATGCCGATACGATAATTCTTTAATTATTTTATTAGAAAGCCGATAACCGATATATTGGCCCAAATCCAAATCCGAATTTTTGTATTATTTTTGAGAGCCTGCTTACAAAAACAAAAGTCTCACCATTAAAAGCCATGTCCCAAGCGCACAATTATAATGTTCTTATTATGATTTTATATAGCCTATAAGACAGGCTGAACACGTTGCACTTGAAGTGATTCTAATCAGATTTCAAGCAATTCAAAAACTTCATGGCGAACAGTGTGCATCTGAAAGTGTCTCGGCTGAAGGTTGAAATAATCCATTTATCGGCTTTAAAATATCAGCCAAATTTTCCTTATTGGGCCTATAACAATAACATTAAAAAATTAACATATATCGGCCGATATCGATATGGTGGCGATATATTGTGCATCCCTAATTAAAACAAGTTTGACATTTTACAGGCTAGTCTGTCAGTAATGGTAATGTAACCTCTAGTCTGAATGACTCAAGTGATTTGATAAAACCTCAAATTAAATATGTAATAAAATGATGCAATGTGTACAAAAGAGAGCCTTTTGAATATTCACATTCAGAGGCCATCCGTTCAGCTCTGGCGTTCTTTACATAAGGAAGCGACAGAGTCGATTTTTACACTGTCAGGAGAAAATGTCAGGGCCACTTTCCATAATGTTTTTTGACAGAGGCAGTTGCAGAGAGAAAGAGAGCAAGAGAGAGAGAGTGAAATGCATACACAAGAAAGATTATACCAGCTAATCAATTTCGAGATTTTCAGCAGTCTATTACTGGCGAACACACCACACACACACACACACACACACACACACACACACACACACACACACACACACACACACACACACACACACACACACACACACAATGCTCAATTCAGAGCACTATAGTGAGCGGGCGTGCGTGGAGGGCCCCCCGAGATCGTAAGGAGGTGGAGGGAGACGAACAGACTGATAGCACAGATGGCCCAGTCCATTCCCAGTACCAATTAATCCCCAGTTAAATCTGACACATCTTAACCTGCGCTGGGTCTCATTCAGCTCTACAGGAAAACCCATATGGCAAGGAGACACTTTCAGGCAGCAATTTAGACCTGGCAGGGTGCCACAACCCCCTTTCCTGCTAATAGACATGTTTGTTCTACACATCTAGTCAGCATGCGATAGTACTGTCCGCCTGTTTTAATGAGGGCCAGTTTTGATATCACCTTGTCTTACATTCACGCGTTCGGCCATTGATGAGAGCAGATACGTGGTTAGAGCTTTATCTGAAATAAGTCTGAGGAAGAAATGCTTGGTTTTGAAAATAAAAATGGCGTTTAAATGTCTATAAATAAAATGTCATGTATAAAGCTTTCAGACAGACGTGTAAATAGCTCCGGGGTTGTTAAACTCTATGTGTTTCTTAAGAGGTATGCGCCAATATAATTGAATCTTTTTTATATATAATTGTGTTTATTTGCTGAATTTCCAGTGAAGTACACAATCCTGAAGTGAAAACACTGATAACTTGAACTGCTGCTCTCCACATTGGTGAGTTTTTACAGGCTATAGCGAAGGCTAGCAAGATAATATTAGCTACCTAATATGTTTGTTAAAGGGTCAGTTCACCCAAAAATGAAAATTCTGTCATTAATTACTCTCCCTTATGACGTTCGAAACCCATTCATCTTCAGAACACAAATGAAAGTATTTTTGATGAAATCCGAGAGCTTTCTGATCTTTCTGATTCTGAACTTTTAAAGGAGCATTGCGGAAGTTCTGAAATTTCTAACCGTTACTGACACCAGTGGCCTTTAGAGAAACTGCAGCCAGTCTCGTTGGCCGCACTAGATAAGGAATTTTTTTACTTACGAGGAGTTTCCATGGGTCTCTGGATTGTGCTGGAGGCCAGTCGCTTCTTTCCATTTAAAGTCCATTTAAAAACACTACTGCTATTGCCGCTGCTTACTAATGGCTGCCGGATGTAAACAGAAGTAGACGAGAACGCACGTGACGTCACAATTTGTGAATTTCCATGCCAATTCGGACCCGACTATTCCACACACAATGGACTATACAAGCTGATAGAGGCAACTGTGGTGGACAGTCAAGGTGTCATTCTTTCTATTACATTATGGTTGGCTCATAAATGTACAAATGAAAACTCTTATCTTAAAGATTTTTTTAAGTAAAAAGCTACATAGCCCCTTTAAGGCCCAGAAAGGTAGTAAAGACAACGTTAAAATAGTCCATATGACTACAGTGGTTTAAACGTAATGTTATAAAGCGACGAGAATATTTTTTGTGCACAAAAAATTATTCAACAGTTTCTTTTCTTCTGTGTCAGATCTCCTATGCTATTCGCGTAATAAACACAGTACAGCGCTTCCGGGTTCTACGTTCAGCTCCTGCATCAGCATGAATGCCCAATAATTTGCCGGCATTCTGCCCTTACAAAAGAAATCTGCCCTTGAGTCGTTTCCATACATAATTTCGA
This sequence comes from Chrosomus eos, assembly GCA_036326025.1. Lineage (NCBI taxonomy): Eukaryota > Metazoa > Chordata > Actinopteri > Cypriniformes > Leuciscidae > Chrosomus > Chrosomus eos. The sequence continues at coordinate 9,183,401 of CM070840.1, forward strand.
GTATAACGCTAATTATATTGTATGTTTTGCATCGCAAATATTTATAAACTGCAGTGAGTAATAAGACAATTGAAATTCGCCAGTTTACCGCTTACTATTTTCACCAATAGGCCTATTACTAAATTTGGAAAATATTAACCAAAAGATCACGGCGAAGTGGGAATGCTTCTCTGACAGGAGAACTTGACTTGACAGGATGGCATTACTGCATTTATGTGGCGAATCCCATGGGTTTGTACACAGGGCAGCTGCAAAATTTTAGGATCCATAAAAAAGATGGGTACAGTACAATATTAAATAGTCATATACCAACAATCTTTAACGTAAGCCTTGAACATGCAGTCAAGACAGTCGCAGTTTTACATGTCCGAAATTCAAATTATTCAAGCCAAAAAAAAAGTTATTCGTTCTGGTTTCAGAGTTCTTACATAATCACAATCAACCAAAAACATCAATCGCTTCTCTCTCTACTCTCTCTCTCTCTCTCTCTCTCTCTCTCTCTCTCCTCTCTCTCTCTCTCTCTCTCTCTCCTCTCTCTCTCTCTCTCTCTCTCTCTCTCTCTCTCTCTCTCTCTCTCTCTCTCTCTCTCTCTCTCTCTCTCTCTCTCTCTCTCCTCTCTCTCTCTCTCTCTCTCTCTCTCTCTCTCTCTCTCTCTTTTCTCCTCTCTCTCTCTCTCTCTCTTCTCTCTCTCTCTCTCTCTCTCTCTCTCTCTCTCTCTCTCTCTCCTCCCTCCCTCCCCCCAATCCAGCTGTAACCAAACTTTTTATTTGTGTAGGGCTAAAAAAGAGATCGATAATTAGCATTTCCATCAGCTATATCGGTAAACATTTTGATGCGCTAAACCTTTTTTCCCCAAAACAAATCCTTGGATGGAAACCTGGCCATTGTCTTCTACTGTTGAAATTTTACACCCGTTCTGAAGGGAGAACTGTGACGAGCTGAATTACAGGGTTGCCCACCAACACCTAATTGTGATAAATTTGTCACATCTATCTTGACAATGAGCTGAAAGGCAACGTCATCCGTTAAACTGGATTTAATTTCACAGGCGTTTGGCGTTTTTTTTTTACAAATATCACACTTCTGTCTGGCACAGGAGTTTCCTCTATTTCCCACACTCATTCTTAACAGTGCCAACATTTATTTACAGGAGCGTCCAAACCTTGAGAATTTCACCACATTAAGCCTGTAATATTCAAACAATTGCTTTATCTGTTAACACCTCAGTTGAAGTTGCGTCGTGAAATCGGCATGTCTCGCTCGGTGAAACGTGACACCGTCCAATTGCTGTCCTACTTGAATGAGTGTGGTGTAATTTTGTGCATGTTAACATATGCAGGTGAGCTCTGTCACGGATGCAGATTATCCCCCTGCCTACCTGAGCGTGAAAGGGGGGACGACGCAACTTCAAGTGACCCACGGAAAGTGGATATCCAGCTCTTTACAGAGGCGTTGAAGTGTGCCGTAATTGTAATGACTTCGACTGAACATGCCCGGCAGATGTGCTCAGACTGTAATATGTAGTTCGCTTCTCAGGGGCGTGAGCCATTCGTTTGAATTCAGGTCGACACGTCTTGCTGTGAAATTCTTCCAGTGGAAGACGTGCCTTGTTCTGGTGAAGGGGCGCGTTTGATTTGAATACTTTTTTGAAAAGAAAACTAATCTTTCTGAAAGAGTGTGTTGTGTGCGTAATGAGACGGAAACAAAAGGAATGGCGCACAGGCCTCCGAGCAAAGTTCAGTCCTTTTGTTTATACAAAATATCAGAGGGACTTCAGTGCAGCATTTTGCAGGAAGTTAAGCTTTGAATATAGTCCATGTGTTTTGTGCATCAGGTAATCTGATATGAACAGAATACAAAATAATCTTGAATGTTTTAAAATGACACAGGGCGTAGGTTTGATTTTGAAATTGGTGGGGACGGGGACATCCCCAGAAGCTGAGCTGCATCTGTCATTAAATGGAAAGTACACCCAAAAAATGAAAATTCTGTCATAATTTACTCACTCTCAAGTTGTTTCAAACCTGTATGAGTTGCTTTCTTCTTCTGATTTTGAAGAATGTCGGTAACCAGAAAGTTGATGGACCCCATTGACTTCCATAGTAGAAACAAATACTCAATACTGGTTACCGACATTCTTCAACATATCTTCTTTTGTGTTCAGCAGAAGAAAGACATGCATACAGGTTTGAAACAACTTGAGGGAAAGTAAATGATGACAGAATTTTCATTTTAAAGTGAATTTAACAGAAATTAACTGTTGGCATATTTGTTTCACATCAATAATGTTCAGTTTGTCCTGTTGGACATATGGCACACAGCAATACTGTTAAAGGGTTAGTTTACCCAAAAATGGAAAATCTGTCAGGAATTACTCACCTCGTAAGACTTTCGTTCATCTTCGGATCACAAATTAAGATATTTTGGATGAAATCTGAGAGCTGTCTCACTCCTTCATCTTCATCATAATATCTGCCATCCCAGAAAAGTTAGTAAAGACATCGTTAAAATAGTCTAAGTGACTACAGTGGCTCAACCTTAAGTTGATCAAGGACGAGAATTATGTATATATAATATTATATTAATATATAATTTTATTTTCTTCTGTAAATTATTTTTTAATTTACGTGTGTGTGTGTGTGTGTGAGAGTTGGTTTATGTGATTTATGAGGACACAAATTTGTATAATGACATGTGTATTACACTGGTATTACAACTTATGGGTGGTTTATGGGGACTTTTCAAAAGTCCTCATAAATCAAATGGCATAAAAAACATAAAAAACAATGTTTTATTAAAAAATTAAATTGTGTCTCATGTGATGGGTAGGTTTAGGGATAGGGGCAGTGTAAAGGGATTGAATATACAGTTTGTCCAGTATAAAAATCATTACGCCTATGGAGAGTCCCCATAATGCTGTTGCACCAACGTGTGTGTGTGTGTGTGTGTGTGTGTGTGTGTGTGTGTGTGTGTGTGTGTGTGAGTGTACGCTGTCTTTAACATCACAGTTTAGGTGATTTGCTGTTAAATGACTGTGTTCTTGTGTGCCAGCAGTCAATCAGCATTGTTATGGAATATTCTTGTGGCTCAATTGCTCAAATGTCATTTGTTGCTCGGGTGATTGGAATAAAAAAAAAAAAAACGTAATGCCAAAAAGAGGCTCGAATCCAGAGCACTTCCTAACCAATGTAAGTTAGTTAATGATGATTTTCAAAACAATCTGAATTATAATTTACAACATATGCAGCAGGAAACTCAAATTACTCTCTAAACTGTCTACCGATATGTTTAAACACGCAAGAATAAAGAAGTGATATGAAAATTCTGGCACATCCTTTAATACCAATTAATGTAATTACTGATTCTGGAGGAATGTGTGCCTTCCACCGATTAGGACTGATTTTATTTCATGTAATTCCATTGTTTTTAAATTGTCTACCCTTCATCAGGAGCAAAGTCAACTAGTGCAATGGTGCAGTATCAAAATCTAATGCAATTGTAATCTCATCTGTTTTAATCACATCTAATCAGATATTATCTAAACTAATCACATCACAGATCACATTAACCCACTCTAATCTAATCCTGTTGTCATGGTGATTTCTGGTATCCCTGAAGTTTTCACAGAACACACTTGGCTTCTGTTTTTTGTTGTCTGTTTTATTTCCTTTTTTCTCCCTGCCAAACAGCGAAATTTAGAAGGAAACATTAAACTTGTCATTCTCCAGCTCATTTTCCCATTTTCGTGGTGTTTATTTTTTATATAAATGCAATAAATAAATAAATCCAACTACAATATGAAATTAAAAGTTGACTGAATCTAACATTGAAAAAGTTAATTGAAACAGTCATTTATTGTTTCTTTTTCGAGGATTTATTAGGACATTTTGAAATAATTTTTAAATTTTAATAATTCATTTTTGGCTGACAAACAAAAAAGTTTTACCTGTAGAGTAGACCTGGTTTTACAAGCAGGGTTCCGATTAAGCTAAAGGCCATTGCACACTGAGTCCGAAATTTTCGTATGCGTTTTTTATTCGTGATTCGGTGGCTCTGAACTGTCAAAACACCATTCAAACACCATACAAACTGCTTGCTACGGATGCGAAAAACGCAGAAAATCGAACCCGATCCGATTTTTTTTATGACGGACGAAAGTTTCTGAGGCAGTGTGCAAGCGTGATTGACATAACGTGAGGTCGTATTTATTTTTAATGTGCGAAAATTTCGGATGCGAATTTCGGACTCAGTGTACAATGGCCTTAATTAGGCCTTAGTTCAAGTAGGATATTTAAAAAAAAACTGTAATGTGTCTTAAGCAACACGCAACAACTAGGAATATTTCTTTAATGATGAATGCAGGAGGACATTATTTGAAGAACACAAGGAAATAAACAACATATTACTTACATACACAGCTAATAATAATAATTATAATAAGGAACCTTAGAAACCGCTCAAACACACATTTTAGCCCGAGACTAGGCTTAGCCTTGGTTGGTTTGTGTCTTAGAAATGCAGCTCTGACTTTTACAATTGTGTGATTTCTGAAGTTTCAGTATTGGAAAACTCATTTCTTGTTCATCTTTTATAACATTATGACGTAGGCCACTTAAACACTGTCATCTGTTTTAAAGGATTAAACTATGGTTTGTTTTTTCTCTGTCAGAAGGATGAACCACCTCGACAAGGCTCGTTTCAGATCACCAGCTGCTAAATAAATGACTCGCAGCAAAAATCATCCTCCTTCCCAAAACCAATCGAGCCTGCACTGACACTTCATCCAGCACAGTGTGAGCCTGGACAACAGCAAAATGCCTTGAAATCCAGAACCTTAGCAATCATAAAAAATACCCTCAAATAACTCTTTAAAGGGGTAGTTTAACCAATTATAGAAAAATGCCCAAGCTGCTCCATGCCATTCAAAATGAAAGCAGAGCTGGATCAGAGACAGCAAAAAACAGATGGGTTTGGATCAACATGAGGGCAAGTAAACGATGACAGAATTTTCATTTTGGGGTGAACCGTCTCTTTAAATACTCCAGTGAATTAATCGGCATAGTAACATGGTCCTGTTTTGAGCTGGAACGTTCAAGTGGCCGGCAGCTGCTGTTGCCCCCGGGTCTGAAGCGCCACATCAGCTGCAAAGGTCACGACCCCTCTCGTCATTAGCATCATCAAACGGAATAGCTAAATGGAATCGGGCGCAAGGTTTGGAATTATGCAGGGCTTCCTGACCAGGCCGTAGGCGAGGAGTGAGATTTTGGGAAACAGGGTAGCGGATCGCCCCTCTCATGAGATCCTCCTGACAAATAGCGCTGTTAGATCACTCTGAGTTCATCAAAAGTGATGCAAATAAATTCAGATAATCACCAGTCTGATATTAAGCCTTAAATAATTAAAATCTCATAACAGCACGTTTATCATCGTCTATTTAACTCTGCTGGCAAATACAGATAGATAGAAAACAGTTGGAGATGGATGGAGAAAAAGTCACTATTGAAGATTTGAAAAAATAATTTGATTTTTGCATTTTCTAAAGAAAAAGTGAACAGTGTTTTCCCATCTAAAACTTGCCACCGCAATGCTGGGATGTTGTGGGTTGTTTCCAGGGCATTGCCCAAGTGTTCTGATGTTACTATGTGGTTGCTAAGGTGTTGTGAGTGGTTGCTAAGGTGTTGTGATTGGTTTCTAGGGCATTGCCTAAGTGTGACCAGTCACAAGGGTCAATTGTTTGACATTGAGATTTCATCACCTGAAAGTTGAATAAATAAACTTTCCATTGATGTATGGTTTGTTAGGATATGGGAATATTTGGCTATTATATTTGAAAATCTGGAATCTGAGGGTGCAAAATCGCTTTTAAAGTTGTTCATTTATGTTTGCGATTTTGCTGCATCCACTCACAAAAATATATTTTTTGTATATTTACGGTATGGAATTTTCAAAATATCTTCATGGAACATGATCTTTACTTAATATTCGAATGATTTTGGGCATTCAATGTATTGTTGGCTATTGCAACAAATATACTAATGCGACTTTTGACTGGTTTTGTGGTCCAGGGTCACAAGTGTTCTATTGTTACTATGTGGTTTCCAAGGGGTTGCGGGTAGTTTCCAGGGCATTGCCAAAGTGTTCTAATGTTACTATGTGGTTGCTAAGGTGTTGGGGGTGGTTTCCAGGGCTTTGATAAGGTGTTCTGAGTGGTTTCTAACATGTCTATATGCTGTTGCTGGTATTGCTATGGTGATCTGAGTGCTTTTAAAATGCATTGCTAGGGTATTTATTCGCCAAATTTTTAACTGTTATTTGTCATCATATTCTTTTAATTTATTATCGTCAAGCACACTGGTTTGAAGAGCGCAAATTATTTGACCATTTATTGCATTTTTATTCTTCAGTTTACCTATTGCAACAAATTAATACACAGAAAACAGCTTGCTTCAAATAAGCTGCACAAGGTGTTCTAAATGGTTTCTAGGATGTTACTTTGCAGTAGCTAATGTGTTCTAATGTTACTATGTGGTTGCTAAGGTGTTGGGGGTGGTTTCCAGGTCGTTGCTAAGGTGTTCTAAATGGTGTGGGTAGTTTCCAGGGCATTACTAAGATATTCTGGGTTTATTTCACATTTTATATTGTGGCTAGGGTGTTGCTAAAGTGTTCTGAGTTGTTTACAGGAAATTGCTATGCTGTTGCTAGGGTGTTGCTAAGGTGTTCTTTATTTTTGCTTGCTTGTCAAAAGTCAAATGTACAGAAGTCTGTTTTTGTAAAGTAAAAACAAAGCAAAATTTTGAGATAAAGTTTAAAAGCAGAAGATAATCACAAAAACAAAGTCCAATTGTGAGATATAACATCACATACGCAATTGTTGAGCAATAGTGATGCTTGCCTAAGCTACCACCACTAGTGAAAATTGCATGAATTAATACCGCATCTACAATAAAAGATGATTTTGTATGTGTATAGGTGAGGACCTTTGATTATATGAGTTCTCTGACTATAATGTGAGAAACTATCTCTTGTAAATAATTAAAATCTCAATAAAATGTATTTAATTCTTTGTGGGGAGGGACAGGAAAATGTAATAAAATGTGCATAATAGTGCATTAATTATACATTCAGCTTTGTAATGAGTTAATCAGCCTTTAGCCTTCTACAGATACGTTTCATTTGGTATGAAAACAGTGGAGTATCACCAGAATGTAGAAATAACGACATCTTCTTGAGACGGTCGCATAACAGTTTTTTTAAGAGATACAAAACACTCAACAGCACTAACGGGACCCCTGCTGTGCTGATCCTCTCGTGCTTTGTAAAACATGATAATCTCCATTAGAAATGACACAATATTTCACAATCAACAATCGAAGCACTCCTCTTACTAAAAGGGACACTTGAAAAGATATCATCTCCTTATCTAGTCTGATTTTAGTATTGCATCCTTTGTCCCTACACCGCATTCTGTGCGAAAACTAAAAGCACACAGAAAAACAGCAATGAAAATGCATATTGAGTACACACTTTAGAAAGGGAGTGGGTGCTTACATTTTTTTTGAGTCATACAAGTGCTCAATTATTTATGCCCAACAAAAAATATGTACAGCCCTGCAAGATTTTACAACAAAAGTTGTATAGGATTTGTCGCTGCTGGCTGTCGTCTTTACACAGTGCCCATCGAGACAAACAGCAAGTAGGTAATTACAGCCATACCTTTTCGCCGTCCCTTCCCCCTCTTACAACTGCCTTCACACATCCTGTTAGCAACATTGTTCATTAAATGCTGCACTACTACAACTACCCAGGAGTCTTTGAAAGGGCCTTATTGGGAGCCATCAAACAGAAGCAGTCGGATAATGACACTGTCAGGAACAAGACGAGTGATATCCTGAGAGCAGAGCCTTCACACATCGCGTTATCGAAAGGCGGCAAGGTCTGTCTGAGGTTTAAATCATACGGGCAAAAACACTCATTTACTTTAATGAAGTCCCTGAAAAATGTGAGCCGTCAATTAGGAGCCAAATCATCAGAAATGTGCACGTGACTTTTACTAATTACTCAGGTGAAACTTGTCATCTTGCCAGGCACATTCATTGGCAAGTTCAATTGAGTTCATTTTAGGCTGAAAATAAGCATACTTGAAAACAAGAAGTTTGCCGTTTCATGTTTTACATTCTTAAAACAATAAAATATTAGAAAAATAAAATATTTTTTGCACAACTTTAATCATATAATTAAGCGTTACATTGGTTGTGTCTATTAAAGGTACACTATGTAACTTATTTTGTTCAAAATTATCAAAATTATGTCAATACATCACCAATCCTAATTTTTCAAAACATCTTTTTTTCGTACCCTGATTTACTATGGTAAGCCTATAGTGATGCAGGCATGACGTCACTTTGTAGGCCAACCGGCAGTTAGCATCACACTGGTTTATCGCTAAAAACTATTTCTGTGATCAACAAAAGTTTATGATACTTGCACGTTTTGTCCATCAACAAAGTTATCACAGATGAACACAACTTTTATGAATTTTGAAGCCTAAATGCAGTCGCCAGAAGTAAAAAGCTAAAGGCTCGAACTACAACACGGTGCCACAAATTCACGTCACCACCAGCTTCTCAACACTTTCAGTTATTTTATCTAAAAACATTTTCCCAGAATGTTTGAGTTAGAATATTTTATAAGAGCACAATTATAAGCATAAGGAGGATGTGAAACCTGTTTGGCGCGATGACGTTAAATCTCCTATTTAGCCACTTAGCAACCGCCTTTTTCAAGACACGCAACAGCTTCAAAAAATCACAAGTGGGGTAATATTGATGTATTTTATGTGAAAAAAAAAACAAAATTTGAGAGCGTCTTGAGCTTGTTCACCACTTACCTTATTTTAGCCATTTAACCATAACCCCATTCAAAAAACCCATTGACTTTGGGACGATGGAACCGGAAGTGCTAAAATGCTAACTTGCTACCACGTTGTGGCCTACCTGCACCACTATGGGTGTTTCTCAAACGGAAGGCTGCATACTGTATCTTGGCTGCTACACCATTAAACGTTCATCTCAGTTTGAAGGATCCTTGGAAAGCAGCCTTCAGTTCGCGTCCTTCATTCGGCTTGTTTTGAAGAATGCATCGGATGTATCCTTAAATTACCCACACATTTAAATTCACGAAAATAAACTGACGGAAAATGTATGACGTAGCTATGCGCACTTACTAGACCTCATTCTAGCGTTTAATGCTGAGGAGTTACTCTGTCGTATGTAACCCAATAAGAGTATATTTTGCAGGAAATTGCGCACCCGCCAAAAAAAAAAAGGTAAAAAAAACTAATAATCTTTAATGGCTCATTAAAGCTACACTGTGTAACTTTTTTAGTTTATTCTTAGCTAAAAACACTTAGTTCTTTCAAAAATATATGTGCTCATTAATGTATATTTACTTCGTTCAAGTAATAAAGTATTCTCTTGAGTTTATAATATGCCATTGAAAATACATACGGGTAAGGGGTTCTAATGTCGGTCGCCATGTTGCCCCTCCATCTTGAAAGTACATTAGCCAAAGAGGGACATACCCGTTAATTCAATCTTCGCCTTTCGCGTTTTAACACTCGATGGCACCGTGTCGAATGTGGACGAGGTCGAACTGGAAGCCATGTTAATCTTGGACTACATTGGCCACCGTAGGAGTTAAAACGAAATCGGAATTGAGAGGAACAGAAACTAATATTCACTGGATGGTCATATACCTTTTCACCGCTAGATGGGGGTAAAAATCACACAGTGTAGCTTTAAGCAATGTTATTGGAGGGTCAGTTTAAATGTTTTCTAAGGAAAGAAAGTCAAATATTTAATTAAATATTTTAAATACACATTATTCACAATTATTAGATCCACATTTATATAAAGAAGTAAATAATTTATGGTTCTTACAGAAATCTTTATGGTGCTAATGTCTTTTTTAATTTTTAAAATTGTCAAATTGTCACCATCATTAAAAAACTTTTTGGACATTCAGGACAAGAAAGAAAGTAATACGGATTTGGGACAAATTAGGGTGAGTAAAAAAAAAAAAAAAATTTTGAGTGAACTATTCTTTTAATATTTTGCTCTGCTCCCCTCATGAACTGTGCAATATTTCCAAGTGATCCCTCAAGTTTACCAGGATCTTTCCAAATCTGGCCTGGACTGAATGAATCAATGTCTTCCAGCTGATGGTGGGAAGGATTGTTTGTGTAGGATTACAACCTGTATAGGTTTGTTAGGGCAGAGGATAAAGCTGAGAGCCAGATGCTCATCTTTAGGTGGCTGCGGTTCATCTTTCTTATCAGCTGTGTGTGTGTGTGTGTGTTTACCGTGGCCCAGGATGGCTGGAGGTATATTTGCCTGAGGCATTTGATTGCATCAGTCTCACTCTTTGCCCTGGTCCTCTTCCTCTCCAGTGATTTACTTCCTTCTGTAATTACAGCTAAATCTCTCATTCTCACCCACATCCTGCAATCTCTGGAGCTGCCAATATCCCACACGGTACTTTTAAAAGATGTCTGGAAAAAGTTTTATAGAAGATGGGCTAAAGAAGGTTGTGACATCTCAACATGGAGTAAGACTGAGCTCATAAATATGAATTCGCTGCACTTCTAGTCATGTTACATGAATTCTTTGCCTTGATATGGTTTATAATTTATCAATTGCAGATGTGCCTGTTTTATAGACAGTCCTCACTGATTTAGCATTGAGATACACATACCTTTTAATATTCATTTTTGATGAATTCGAGTCATGTCTAATGAATGAAATCGGGTCATAGTATAGCTCATTCTAATATGCTGATATGGAGCTCAAGAAACATATTATTATTACATATTATTACATAACTTTATTATTAATGTTGAAAACAGTTGCACTGCCTATTTTTGTGGAAACTACTACCATTCAAAAGTTTGGGGTAAAAAAAAACATTAATCAAGGATGCATTAAATTGATCAAAGGTGACTGTAAAGACATTTACAGTAAAATGTAAAAATGTTTCATTGCTAATGATACGAACCTTTATTAATAACGGAGCACCAAATCAGCATATTAAAATGAATTTTGAAAGATCATGTGACACTAAAAACGGAATTCAGCTTTGCCATCACAGGAATAAAATGCATTTTAACATATATTAAAATAGAAAACAGTTCATGTTTGGTGTAATAATATTACACAATATTTCTTATGTTACTGTAGTTTTGATTAAATAAATGCAGTCTTGGTGAACATAAGAGACTTCATTCAAAAACATTTTAATAAATCATAATTATTCCAAACGTAGTGTAAATTACTGTAATTACTGTTTTACGTTAGTCTTGTTGCTAGGCTGAATGTTTTATACATTGTAATGGACTTTTGTTTCTTAACAGAAGCTTTAAGAAAATATTCAGTAAAAAAAATAAATTAAATGATTAAATATTTTCAAACTCAAATCAATGTTTTATCTGAACATATTTATTTACTTAGTGAGAAAAATAAAACCCTGTCAGGGAAATACAATCACCCTTACATTTCTCTAACATAGTTTATTATCACAAATGTGTTTTTAATGTGAGCCAGCAGAGGTTTATGTTTTAAAATCAGCCTACAAAGTTCGGTTGAGTGGGCTAAGCGTGCAGCTTCCAACCCCCCTGTCTGGAGCAAGTGGCGCATCTGTGAGAAGAGCTGTACCATTTCTCTCAAAATCTGTTTCCTCATCAAGATGCTATTTTTTAAACCGTCTCATCTCCACAGCATATGGCGGCCTCCTCGACCTGATGGGACGAATAGAAGTGCTGGTGATTGTTTCCGTAAATCATTGCAGCCAGTAACTTTATTCCAACCCTTTACTGTGCGATATAACATCAGGATTTCAGGCTGATTCTTGCACGGTGATGACTTAGCATGCACGCAGAACGAGGATAGTGGGTTCATATTGCTCTTAAAATGGCGGCCGTTGACTCCAGTTAGATTTGCAGAAACAATGATGTTTGCAAACATGCTGTTGGTGGAGCAGGTGTTTGAGAGGGCAGCCCATAATTCACTTTACCTCTTCAAAACGGGCTTGCTGATCAGTTAACTGCAACGTACATTTGGTCCCTCAAAAAATTGTAATTCTTTCATTTTCTCAAGCTGCTTGTCATTTCAAGCTTGTATAAATACATTTTTTTTCTGTGGAACAAACAACTGCATTAACACTAAGAAAATACAAATAAAAAAATTGTCTCATTTCCTCATTTTAGTAAATGCAGCATTGTAGTAGTTTGTTCCCTTGTTGTAGTTAAATCAAAAGAGGGGAGCAAATTAGTACAACATAGCCACGATTTACTAAAACGAATAATTTGTGGTCACAACATGTATATTTTTGTCCCCATGTCATGTGTGGCGCTCCGTACACATTTTACACATTTTTTTGCAAGTATTTTTGTTGACACGTCCACTTTAGACCGTCTAACTATTAGGGATACACCGATATGAAAATTTTGGCCGATACCGATAACCGATATTTCTCTATCAGGGTTTTTCCTGGCTCAAAATGAGGCGGAGGTGGTAAAATTGTAACATTAGGGGGGTCCGGGGCATGCCCCCCCGGAGAAAATTTTGTACATTTTAAAGATAAATTCATTAATCTGGTGCACTTTCGAATCTGTTGTTAAAAATAAATAATAATCCACCCGCCAACCACCCATATTCTTTGATTTAGATATCTGCATCTGATCATCACATTACAATTATTCAATTAAGCATGATAATATGGTAACATATCACACAATTAACATTTATTTAAATTAAAAGTTCTTCTTTTGGCAAAATTGCATTTTCTTTATAGCCTAAACAGAGGCTTTACTCCCTTTAAACTTATTGTCAATGTTTCATTTTTGAAAACACTCTTATCGGAATAATTTTTTGTTCCTTTATAAAGGGCATTTTCCCCCTAATTTTATTTAATGTATGCTCTAAATTTCATTTAAAATTCTTACATTTTATCAATACATTCAATTAAAAATAATAAGACACTAGGCTGTTACCAATCAAATTAAATAATTTACATTGAAAAATTATAACTGTATTAAATTAGATTATTTTGAATATTTTTTGAATATACAAGGAATGTTGAAAAGAATGATACTTTGATACTAAACCGCCAGTAGGAGGGGGCAGGCGGCCGTCTTAATGAGCGAGTCATTGAGTCATTCATGTAAACGATTCATTCAAACGGCTGATTGATTCAGAATAAGACGGTTTAATAATGGGCAATTGAATCTTTGACTCAAGCGATTAGTTCAAAACGCTGAATGGTTCAGTAATGAATCATGGATGAGTGTTGCTGTGAGACGCGATATGGTTCTGTTGTTTGGAACTATTTTCGCTGCTAAAACAGAACAAAAACAGTCTAAAAATGTAAGTAACTTAATTTTAACTATTTGTTTATTGAACTGTTATGAAATTAATATCTCGGTTTCAATCGTGATGGCATTCAGGAAAACAGCACTCTGGTCGTGTGTATAGCCTATATATTGTTTCTTAACTATAATTAATGTTATAAATAACTGCGCGAGACTCAACAGCGCAACTTTGTTTCCGTCCGTACATTAGGTACCATGATGGGAGTTCCGTGTCTTTATTACACTCATTTAGCTGTCATCCACCCTCGATTGAATGGAATGTTTTTATTACTCTGCCCGCTCGACCCGCGGATTATGATCCGTGCAGCACTATCGGTTAGAGAATGGACACAAGCGGGAATCGCGACAGAACTGTCACGGTGGATAAAGTGTATATGAGCACGTGACTGTCTGTCCGAGTTTTGTCGGGAGGCGGAGGCGGCACGAAATTTGACTGAGGCGGCCGCCTCATAATTGTCTATGCAGGAAAAACCCTGTCTATATTTGAAAGCCGATAACCAATATAATGGCTGATAAATCTAAATCCAAATTTTTATATCATTTTTGAGAGCCTGATTACAAGAACAAAAACAAAAGTCTCACCATTAAATCCATGTCCCAAGCACACAATTATAACAATGTTCTCATTATAATTTTATGACAGACTTGCTTACACAACAACTTGTGTTACACAGAAAGAAAAGCAAAAAGGTTTTGGAACGGCATTAGGGCGAATTTATAAACAAGTTAATGATTAAACGAAATGAGTGAACTTCCCCTTTAAATCTGATCTTTTTGTGATCGCATTTCGAACAAATAATGCAGTCATTAGTCCACACCTGGCTGAACGAACGAGGTAAATATCAGCACATTAAAAGATTAACTGAAATGTATCTTTTAGCATCCCAGCATCTTTTATCACACTGTCCCCAGATCATTATACCGCATCTCTCAGATGAGGAATCTGCAGGATCCTGCTTTATTTACACCAGGGGCCAATTTATCCTTCTGTCTCTCAGCCTTGTATTTACATCAACGGCGGCTCTGATACGTACAAGTAATTACAACAGGTTTCCTATTGAACTGTAACACTGCAGTGTCTGCATGCGCTTGCAGCATCATCCAATTACTGCCTTACTGCCCCCGAGTCTCCACTTGGCCGCTCTCAGCCCTTTATACCCACCGCTAAAAATGATGAATCCAAATAGTCTGACTTTTAAAGAATTGCATTTCATCATTACATCTCTGTCATGCTAACAAATTGACCTGCTCGGCCTGCATGCTAATGTTGTGTATCAGCTCTTTCAAACACAGCGCTGAATAACAGTGAGATGCTTTGGCCATAGAAATGAATGGAGAACAAAGGCTGGACTGCTGAATGATGATATAATGTAGTTGCTAATGAGGTGCATGTTATTTAACACGAGCACTGTGAGCTTTCTTTATTAGCTCTCAGTGCTGGATAATGAATAGCATTTCTGGGCTTCCTGGTAAGGGTTTATGATTTTTTTATGTTTTCCAAATACAGCTTTTAGGCAGTTTCACTGTATGATAGACTAACAAAGTGTAATTATAAATAGCATAAAGTACAGAGGAGGTACTGGGCACTGATGGTAAAATCTTAGTGCTTTATAACAATATATCTGCAGGACTTTGATATGCCTAATGATACTACGTAAATTTTTATAATACTACTACGTGAATATATATATTTTTTAATTTCCACACCAAATGTATTTCAGTTTTTGATTATCAGTAATTTTTTATTTATAATTCAGGTATATGTTTCCCATTTTCTGGTGTTCAGGCCCAACAAACAAAATACTTGAAATATAAATATGATTTTCTTTTCTTTTTTTTTGCAACAACAATTCAGATAATTTCTAAATCATGCTTTTTGAATATTAGAAGATAATTATAGAATGCATTGCAATGATTATAGTATAATAATGATAACATATTTTAATAATATTATATTTAATTAAAAATATAAACAGCATTTATTTAAAAAAATTCAAAAAATGACTTGCAACAATATCAAGGTCTTGATCTCGCTCAATTTAAAGCTTCCTTTCTAAATAAAAGTATACATTTTTTAAGAATAACTACAAACTTTTGAATGTTAGTTTTTTCACACACACACACACACACACACACACACACACACACACACACACACACACACACACACACACACACACACACACACACACACACACACACACACACACACACACACACACACACACACACACACACACACACAACATTTGTTTTTAATTAATTCAAACATTACTTTGATATTTCATATATGATCATCACAATGCTTTCTGGGATTCTTTTCCTATCCAGATGTGTTTATTTGTCTGTTCCCCTTGTCCATCACATAGTCCATCTCTTGCTATTCAGGTAAATGAAGCCATGGCTGACGGAGACAGTGCTCGACTCCACAGATAAGAGTGGGAGTGCAGCAGATTCGGCTGCTCTCATTGGTTTAGAGGCCATTGATCGGCCAGGCTGGACCGCGGATTAGATTTCCAGATAGAGCTTGTTGAAGAGCTTCAGATTGACAGTGACCTCTTGCTTGTTGCTAAATCAAATGACAGAATCTTAACACGACTGCCCACTCAAATGGAGGAAAAATCGGATTTGTCAATACTGAGCCGTTATGTTATGGCTGATATAATGATAAGTTTTGATTTTTCCCCATTCGCGACTCATATCTTAGTGCAGCACTCTATAGAGACAGAAAATCGAGGAAATGCAGTGAAATAATTGATCTGTTTAAGTTAAGAACAAAATTCCCCAGTGCCTTAACTCACCTGATGTAAATCTCCCGATGACAGGAGTCCACAAGGGTGGTAACTATCTACGTTTTAAAATTAATTCCAGGAAAAAAATTGTCAGTTGTTGGATGGTCTAAAAGTTTCATCCACTCACACTCCACGAGAAAGATTTTATCCAAGCAACTGCACCATCAGCCAGAACTTTAGTGAAGAATCCCTCCGTAACTCGATCTAATTGCCCTCTCAAGTTATGTCCTGAACTTCACAGGCCGATGTCATCGCCAGCTATAGTGTTAGATTGTTCCAGAACCAAATTACTACAGCTCCTCTCCATATCTTCTGCTTTATTAAAATCCTCTGATCCTCACTGGCTATTATCCTAAGTGCCACCGCATGAAGCGAGTGCTAGACTGGTCCATCTGTAAATTAGAAGGCTTGATGTCGGATCAAAACCTTTGAAAATCACACTTTAAAAAAAAAATGGAGATGGCAAAAGATGATGTTTCACACAAGACTTGGACTTCAGAGAGAGAGATAGAAAAACATTTACTTTACTCATTAGGTTTAGATTTAGCTTGAAACAGTGCCTTTTGATAATAGAGCTAAATCGTTGTAAATAAAATTAGCATCAATCCTGAACATTTTGGATATCATTGTTGAATTGTAAAATAATTTTGTTTTCATGTGCAAACAACTCTAAAACATACAATTCTAAAAATAGATCAATCCAAAACGAATGTTTTTCCTCTCCTCCATTGACATCCATAAAAAACTGCACCTGGTCTCCTTCCCTGCGTACCACAGCGTTAGCCGGCGTTACTTTTTTTCTTCTTCCTAACCTTGCAGGCTTACCTTCAAGTGGCTTGCTCCATCCCTAATCAAACACACCTGAACAAGCTAATCAAGCTTTTCACAGTCGCTTTAAGGGGCTTCTTACACAACACCGTATTCAACTAATAGGCTGTTTAAACGACACCGTTTTCAACTAAAAACGTAAAACTTTTTTTGCATTTTAGCCTTTCGTTTACACGACCAAAGCGCTTTGGGTGGCTGAAAACAAACGTTTGAAAACAGTCTCCGTGTAAACAACAAAAACGTGAATCTGTGAAAACGATGACGTCATGCACATGCGTATTACATGTTCAGTCTTTAGTGTTTCATCGCCATCTAATGGCCTGGACAGCAGAAAACAGCGTTTTTTTCGCGTATCCATGTGAATAGTTTTGACAATGGTGTCGTCTGTACGCGGAAAACTCAAGGAAAAACGTCTCAGTTTTAAGCATATCATTGTCGTGTAAACATACCCTAAAAACTAAAATATTTTTTTGGTGTTTGGTCGTTAGTTTACACTACAACGCTGTTTTGGGTGGCTGAAAACACAAACTATTTAAAACGGGTCTCAAAGTGCAAGTTTTTGAAAACGATCTCTTTGTTAACAATATAAACATCACGCACATGCGTATTACGTGTTCAGTCTGTAGTCTTTCATCGCCATCTAATGGCCTGGCAGCAGAAAACAGCGTTTTTAGTATTTTTCACGGATCTGTGTGAATGGGAATCATTTTGACAATGGTGTCGTCTTTACGCGGAAAATTCAAAGGAAAAACTTCTCTGTTTTAAATATCGTTGTCGTGTAAATGTATCAAAATCATAAGTGTGTTACCAGGAGCTGGGTTGAAGACCTCTGCCATAGAAGAGCCATTTTAGGTTCCTCAAAGAACATTTCAGTGAACAGTTACCATTTATTTTAGTTTTTTTCACTAAAGAACCTTTTGTGAAATGACAATATTCTATGAATGCTAAAAAGTTCTGAATCATAGATGCCAATTAAGAACCTTTATTTTATAGTCCTTCCCTTAACTCTTTTTTTTATCATCTAGAACTTGTAAATCTGATCATGGAGAAGTTTAATACTTGAGCTCAGAGAGGTTTTTTCAAATCACTAACCTTAAGTATGAGTAATATTTATAGTGATACAGGTCTTCTAGAGTAACATTTACCAGATTTCCCACACTGCACCAGTCCTGTCACTGTCTGAGCTTTGCAGCTCATTCACATGAGAGATCTGTCGTTCCTCCCTCTGCAGCCACAACTCCATTATAGGTAGAGGATGAGGAAAAAAACCAGCTTGCTCTCTCTTCTCCTGTATCTCTCTGTTGCAGGCCTCTTTGTATCTCTCTTACTGCTAATCTGTACCGACCAGTATGAGCTCTCCTGTACGCCGGACTTCAGTTCCAAAACTGCTCGGCAGTCTTCAGCTCGCAGATAGACACAATTCCACCTGAATCCAGGCTTAACTTCATCAGAACTTTCTGGTATTTAACAAAAACTGAAAAGTGGAATGAACACTCTTTTAATAGCAGAGAAACACATTGATTCATGTTTGAATCACAGGGTAGAGGATTCAAGTCAGAAAGGTAGAATAGAGACTACTGTAAAACCAGGGACCAGGATCTCAAAAAGAACTGGGAATGTTAGATATTCCAGGAAGTGCAAAGGTGAAAAGAGAGTTTAGTCACATGTGATTTCTCTGCATGGCAAGCCATCTCACAAACACAATGGTAAAAAATAAACAACAACAATAGGCAGCATATTTCCCCGAACCTGCAACTCCTGTCCATAACAACAACCAGACAGTCTTCCTATTTCCAGCGTGACGATCGAAAAATACCTCTAAATGCGCCCTTGTGGACTCGCGCCAAGGGCCCTATAGGTCTGCACTACATGACGTCACCGAAGTGTGGACTCTAAAGAAGTCCACAAATCCAGAGTGTGCCATTTGGGACAGGGCTGAAGGAAAATGAAAATAGGAGGCCGGAGCCAGGCTAGAATTATAGGGCCATCCTAACTGCATTCTAGGCTTTATCACGCACTGAGCTGTTGCCCTAATGTTTGTCACCAATCAACTGTATGAAATGTAACTCTGTCTTGACCCTATGCATCTTTATTTTCATGGCAACTAGGCAGGTTATCAAGGATTGTTTGGCAGTTTGCTGGAGGGAGGTTAGTGAGGGGGGCATTATGGCGGGGTGGGGGCTGGCGAGGAGGGGTTGTAATATGACAATGATTGGTAGCAGTGCTTTATCCTCAGGCCAGCTCCATTTTTAGGCCTGCTCCCTAATGTTCACTGATCCGGGTGCAGATGGCACATTCTTTCTCTTTCTGGTCTGCCAAGTGTTAGCACTCCAGTAGCTTGGCAGGTAGCCTGCTGCAACATGACTTTGATCCACTGCGACCTTTTAACAAATTCTCAATTTTCTCACTGGCTGCGGAGAGAGAGAGAGAGAGGAGAGAGAGAGAGAGAGAGAGAGAGAGAGAGAGAGAGAGAGAGAGAGAGAGAGGAGAGAGAGAGAGAGAGAGAGAGGAGAGGAGAGGAGAGGAGAGAGAGAGAGAGAGAGAGAGAGAGAGAGAGAGAGAGAGAGAGAGAGAGGGAGAGGGAGAGAGGAGAGGAGAGAGAGAGAGAGAGAGGAGAGATGGAGAGGGAGGGAGAGAGAGATGGAGAGGGAGGGAGAGAGAGAGAGAGAGAGAGAGAGAGAGGAGATGGAGAGGAGAGAGAGAGAGAGAGAGAGATGGAGAGGGAGGGAGAGAGAGGATGGAGAGGGAGAGAGAGAGAGGAGAGAGGAGAGAGAGAGAGAGAGAGAGAGAGAGAGAGAGAGAGAGAGAGAGAGAGAGAGAGAGAGAGAGAGAGAGAGAAGAGAGAGAGAGAGAGAGACCTATTTGTAAGTCGTTTTTCCCTTAGCGTCTCCTCCTCCTCTTTTATTTGCTTGGACCAGGAAGAGTCTCCCTGGCAACATATCAATGTCTGTTGTCTATTGGAGAGCTGTCTCCTTGCGTTGATACAGCACACTCTTAATTTACCCTTTATGCTCAATGGGAAAGTAAAAGACTGCATTTTTCACATGCTCAAAGAGAGTGACTAAATACAGCTTGGGAGATGAAGCCTTTCAGAAAAATATTGTTTTCAGGCTCAGATAATGTTTTACTCAACAAAGGTCATTTAGCAATAATGGGATAATCAGTGCACAGTTAACATGGTGACACGACTTTAAGGCAAGCATATACAGCTATGGTGGAGGATTTAAAATTTAATTTTACATAAAGAAGTTTAAGCTGTTTTTAGGACTACCGGTATGTAAATTACTACACTTTCTCCCAATTATCCAATTATTATTACCAGAGAAGAATCTCCTTATTAATGTAGTACAACAATATATATAGAGCTGTCAAATCGATTAATCACGATAAATTGCATCTAATATAAAAGTTTGTGTTTATATATAATGTGTGTGTATGCTTATATATATTATACTGTATACATGTGTGTGTGTATATATTTATATGTGTGTGTGTGTATATATATATGTGTGTGTGTGTGTGTGTGTGTGTGTGTGCGCGCTTGTGTATGTCTCTCTGAGTGTACATACACACACACATATATATATATATATATATATATATATATATATATATATATATATATGTATGTGCGTGTGTATAGACACCACACACACACACACACACACACACACACACACACACACACACACACACACACACACACACACACATTTGTGTAGTCTTTTTGTGTAGCATCACACTGCCATACCCTTTCTGCTTAATTACAGATGGTGACGAGGGAGATGTGCAGTGTGAAAACTAGGTTAAAGGTGTGTAATGAACAGGTTTTCCCTCAGCTCCTCCAAGTTGTGTGCTTTGTCCCACTTGTGGACATTCCCGATGGCTCTCTGGCCTGTCCATATTTCATGGAAACGATAACCTGACCTGAATACACACATTAGCGTCTACATTATTAATTCCAATTTGACGGTGATTCTGTTTACCCTGTCGGGTTCATGACGAAGGCCAGATCGGTGCTCTGCTGTAAAAGCGTCCGCAGCGGCCGTCGTCTTCAGCGGACACAGGGGCGAAGGGAAGGTTAAACGCAAACTGTTTCTCCTCCCGGCAGCTTGTGTTGATTCAGGACTCAGTGATATTTGCTGTGCTGGTGTGAGTGCCTTGCCATGACAGCTCTGTAATTCCCAAAAAGGTCTCAGCCCGCTGACTGCTGGGAGCTCGGAATAAAACCCTCACCATTAATTACTCTGAGAGTCATCTTCCTGGCCCCCAGCCATCCGTGGCCCCACCTGCTCTGTGTCTAATGTCACGCAGTGGGGCTTTTTCCGCAGAGGGGGTCCGATCTGTCCCGGTCAGTCCAGATCCTCCCGCTGCTCGTCTCACAAAAATATCTGCCTCGTCGTGATCATGCGGGATGCCAAGCAGTGGCTCAAAATCAGGCCGAGGATGCTTTGTGGCAGACAGGAGCAGATACTTTTTTTTTTTTTTTTTTTTTAGTGTGATGTGCCACGTCCAGAGCTGTGAAACACTCACGCAAGAGCACCACAACACATCTCAGAGGAATAACTCTCTTTTTCACAGCTGAAAAAGAAATTAAAAACACTTTTGGAACAGGAAATAAAATGTCTTGAAATCATTGACAATTATCAGACAAAATGACATGATATAGCCTTTTTTTATATAGAACTTTAGAGATAATAATGTTATTCATTGTATATGAGAATTTTTTTAAGGGATATGAGGGAAGATTTTATGAGGTTTTGTAAATATTACAAATTCTTTAACAATTTTTTAAATAATTTGAATAAAGCAAGTTCTAGGCTGGACGTCACTTTTGGTCACTTCTGTACTTTAAAAAATATATACTTGAGTGCGAACTGACTGTAATGTTTTTAGACACTTATTTTCTATTAAATGTATTATAGTTTAAATTTATTTTAAATACAAAGTTGAATTTAAGAGTGCTTTTTTGACCCACTTATGTATATCTTTAATTGTTATTTCATAACTATGTCTTTGAAACATGGTTTATGAATGTGAATGTACTGACAATAATTTATGGTACTTGTATTAAATATATTTGGAATTACACATTTGTAATGATTAAGTTGCAGTTCTACATATTGGTGCCTGTTTTTATCATACACTACGTGAAAATCGTAAACGTACATGAATGATGCCTCAAATTGTGCGTCTTCTTTATTATTATTTTGAAATTATATTTTGCATAAAGAAAAAAAAGAGTTGCTTTTTGCATGTGCCATCATTTTCTACATGGACTGACAGATTATGATCAGAAAGTCAGATTTTCACTTGTGTATGCGGTGTCATTTGAGAGAAATGTGTGTCTGAAGGACTAGAAAAAAACCCAGAAGCAGCGGGCCACATTGTGCGGCACAACTGAAGCCTCTTAAAGTTGGTTGAAGAGCGGGCAGCTTTTTAAAGAGGAAGTAACAGGTGTAATTTCCTTAGACAATTGTCCACCTGTTCCAGGTGCTTACGTTTCCAACAGAATGTTAGAACAATGACATCAAATTTGAGTCGATACTTAGCTGCTAATTGGATATTTGGCAGACTCAAACAAAAAAGCTTTAATTACGACTAGGACAGCTTGTCACTGTATCGCCAGGAAAAGTGCACATATTTGCAGTTTTAATTATACTCACAGTAATTATCGCTCCAATGTCGTGTTCGTCACACAGTTTATTGATAAATTTCTATCATTGTTGCTGGGGAGTATCTGACTCAAAGTAGCACTGCTATCACTAATATATAACAATACAATTGCTCAGCTGTTTTTAAAACAGAGTTGCTTTTTCACGGCCAAACTACTTTTTCTCAAGAAGAAACTTGTTTTATGTCAGTTTGTATTGTTTTATAGCCAAGCACATAGACATGCTATGCTAAAAAACTGGCTTTTCTAAAATGTCTCAGTGTGGTTTAGACAAGATCTGATGCTATACATGGACATGCACTTGGAATGTTACAAATGATTTCTATATTTCAAATAAATGCGGTTCCTTTACACTTTCTGTTCATGAAAGAATCTGTACAAGAAAAAATAAATGTATCACGGTTTGCTTCTTGAGCAGCAAATCAGCATAATGATTTCTGAAGGATCACGTGACATTGTAATAACGGATCCTGAAAATTCCGCTTTGCCATCACCGGAATAAATTACGTTTTAAAGTGTATTAAAATAGAAAAGTGATTCCACAATATTACTATATTTTTGGTAAGCATGAGAGACGTAAATCAAACATTACAAAATATTGCTGACCCCTAGTCTAAATATCACTGTTCCTCACTGTATTTGACTTTCTGGTAACACATTACTATACACTCTAAAAAATGCTGGGTTGTTTTAACCCAATTTTGGGTCAAATATGGACAAACTCAAACATTGGGTAAAAAATGTAATTTAAAAATGTAACCCAATGGCTGGGTTTGTCCATATTTGACCCTAAATTGGGTTAAAACAACCCAGCATTTTTTAGAGTGTAAGGTTTCAGTAGTTAATGTATTAAAGGGGTGGTTGATTGCGATTTCACCTTTTTCATTTTAAATAGTGTGTAATGTTGCTGTTGGTGCATGAACATTATCTGCAAAGTTGCAGCGCTGAAAGTTCAATGTAAGCAGAGATATCGTCTTTTAAAAATCAGGAAGTGTAAATGCCTACAAAAACGACTCGATTGGGACTACAGCTGGGTTTTAGACGTCACTAACCCATACATTTGCACCGGAATACGCAAAAAAGGGCATGACCATATTTTTGCAGCTTTGCCGAAGAGGAAGAGTTACAAGGGAGAGCTAAACATGCCGTCAAAAGTGTGTTATTTTCATCCAGCTGTTAGGTCTTCTGTGTTCGGGCTTCCTATGGACGCTGTAGTTCGTCAACAATGACTACAATTTATGTTTGATAATGTTTCTGACAATTACAATCGTAATTTAGCTCTTTGTGCGGCACATTTCACTGAAGAAAGCTTCCTGAATCTCCAACAATTCAATACCGGATTCCACAAGAAACTGTTGCTAAAACCTGAAGCTGTTCCAACGTTAAAACCAGATGCAGCAGTTGTTGGGCCACAACCTGTAAGTAAGACTTAATAATTTTAAATGTATTTGTATAATTTTAGACGTAATGGTTTCGTTTTATCAAGGACGTAAACAAATGCCAGCGCTGGCTTTATAGTCACTTGGTTATGCTATTTCGTGTTTCTATGGCAAACGCGTAAACATTTTGGACCTGAATTTGTAATCATATAGATTTCGTAAATGTATTTGCCATGTATAGCTACTTTATGACGTAATAGACTATGTGCACGTTAGCATATGCTACTTCCGGCTGCGAAACTGATATGGGGTGTCTAGTTTCCGGTAGCCTGATGGACAACGCAGATTATGTATATTTCTCCAGATGTCTTGGACATTAACCGAAGATTTGAGTCGATATTATAATATAATATTAGAGTCGATGATGTTCATCGGCTGGTTAGTGATTTTTCTCCAGCTCCCCAGAGCAAGAGAGAGAAAGGGGTTTAAATATTACATCTCTCAGTATGTCATACAGGGAGTACACATGTAATACAGGGAGT
Organism: Chrosomus eos; assembly: GCA_036326025.1. Taxonomy (NCBI): domain Eukaryota; kingdom Metazoa; phylum Chordata; class Actinopteri; order Cypriniformes; family Leuciscidae; genus Chrosomus; species Chrosomus eos. The sequence continues at coordinate 9,208,039 of CM070840.1, forward strand.
AAAGGTATCCGACGTTGGGAAAGGGAACTAAAAAAAGTCCTCGCTCTAGACTAGGTACTAAAGAGTTATAGGAACTTAGTCCGGTCGGAACACGCGAAAAAAATGGTTATAGGAAGGTTCTAGGCACTGCAAAAGTACCTCCGGGCGGAAAGCGGCTATAGACACCGTGAGTAGTGACTTTTCCCTTGTCAGTGGTTTAAAATATGTAGTTGGATTGTTTCATGTAACTTAGTTCTTCTCCCTCGCTGTGTTATGGCTTTGCTATGTGTGGATACATGTGCTGGTTACGTTCGTGAGACAGCTGATTAGTACTCTTGTCATTGACCGGAAAACAGTAACAGGAATCACCAACCCGTCGATCGCGGTCGACAAGTCGATCTTGGAAGCATTTTAAGTCGATCACGAAGAGTTTTCAAAATCAGAGAAAAAAGCCTATTGTGTGTAGTAAATGGTGTTCTAATCCATGTTGCTGTTACAATCACGTCATTTTTGCGGCGCGCACCTTTGGGCTCATGCGGACCCGTCGAGTTAAACAAGGCTTTACGCTTTAACCATTAAACCAGCTCAGCCACAGTAAGTTTTTTTATGTTTTAGGTCCATTGCGAACGATTAAACTAAGTTAACGCCGGTCCACTGATGTAAACAAGACGGCAACCGGAAACGAAGTACCCAACGTCCGCCCTCAAGCCGGAAGTTAGCATTTTTCTCGTGCACAGAGCGAATTTTTCGATTTGATCATGAACGTGATCAATGTCAACAGTGTTTGTTTAGAGTAGCCAGTTATATCGATGCTAAGAAAACGACACACAGAGTAAACTAAGTTTTGTTAATAGCTAAACGGTTGTTCATTATATCGATAAAACAATAACTTTAAAAAACTGTATTACTCATGTAATCATTTGTTTAAAATGTTTAATCAAGATAAAAACGTATCTCAAAAAGCTAACAAGCAGCAGTAGCATTTTCAAGTATAACAGGGTATCAAACTTATGTAATAATAGAAGAATAGAATAATAATAATAATTCAAAAACGTACCATTCAGAAACGTTTTGTAACAGCCGTGTTTGGCGAGGTTCTGTTTGACTCTCTTCATCGCTGCTTTCTTGGTCTGATTCGGGCTCAAACTGATACGGCAGTATTGACGCCATTGTTTACATTAGCCAGAGCACATGAGACTCACGCCCGTAAAGGCAAGGGGCGTGACGGTTCCGGACAACGTACGCAGTTCAGCCAATTACAATACAACGGCCCAAACTAACCAATCTGAGCCCACTGCCTGTTTCTGAGGGAGTGGTTTCATAGAATCAGGAAGTCAACCGGTCGTTCAAATGACAGAGGAGAAAGAGGCTTACAATAAAGGTGAAATTTATGAAAAATAAGACTTTTAAAAAAAGAAAAACCACGAATACATGTTATATTGCACCCCATAAACACAATCATGCAAAGAAAAAAAGCAGTAAACCACCCCTTTAACTAACATGAACTAACATGTTAGCAGGCATTTACTCATCTCACTTAACCAAAAACATATTCAGTAATTCTCAAACTGACTAAAAATGCAAACTCAGAATCTTACGCAAACCTGCAATAATTACACGCTAATAAATGCTGGGTTGTTTTAACCCAACTTTGGGTCAAATATAGACAAACCCAAACGTTGGGTTGAAAATGAAATGTAAAAATCTAACCCAACGTCTGGGTTTGTCCATATTTGACCCAAAGTTGGGTTGAAACAACCCAGCAGTTTTTAGAGTGTAAATATTAAATAACACAATTATACTTTATGCATTTAATCTCACTTTATTTACCAATGCCTTTACTACTGACCTCCGATGATCCAATTCAACCGTAAGCAAAAATGAAATGAAAAAAAAAATGCTGGGTTATTTTTAAACCCAAATGCTGGGTTGAAAATTTGACTATGTTGCTTGGTTATTTTCTCCGTAATCAGCTGACAATGACCCAGCATTTGGGTTTGTTGACTAATTGTTGATTAAACATGAATGTATTTATGATTAAATTCATTTCCTGGAATAAACATTTTAATTGAATCAAAAAACAGTAGTGTTATTAATATTTTTATTTTTGTTAGTATTTTTATTATTATTATCTATAATTAATAACCTGTAACATGGGGTTGTTTGACCAAGCACTGATAAAAAACAACAACAACCCAGCAAATGGGTTAATGTATAAAACCCAATCTACTGGGTCAAAATAACCCAGCATGTGTTCTGTCCAATATTTACCCAGCGCTGGGTTGCAAAATAACCCAAATTGGGTTGTTTTTAACCCAGCATTTTTTTGAGTGTGTTGAACTTTCATCTCCTGCTTCTTATTCTTCTGCGATCCAGAATGGCAGCACAGCTGAAAGGTCTCTACTGGACAGGCGTGTACAGATGTTTCACTTTTTTAATGGAGTAATGCAATATTGTAATGGTGAAAACTGATTAGTAGCTTTTAGTTAGTTTGAGAAGCTGTCAAAAGACCACAAACCAGATGAACTTGTTTAACTGTTCAGATGGTATATGTGTTACCATCACCGTGACAAAGGTGGACTCCTGTTAATCTCTGCCTCGGTTTATGTCCCGCAAAGGAAATTGCGGTGATTTCGTCATAGCACTTGAAAGTTGTAAGATGGGTCGGTTGGCGACAGGGGCCTAATGCTCTTAATGGAAGTCATGGACAGCCACTCGCTTTGCAGCCTTCCTTGTAGAGTAAAAGATTCCCCTGTGATGTGCCATTTGTGAGAGTCCAGCACACTTAGGAAGCCAATTGACCTAACTAAAAGCTGTGGGCTGTACCCGTGTGTTTTATACAGACAGGTCAGGTGGAGACTGCACAATGTTTTGTTTTTGATTTGATTTGAAACATCGACCTTGGCACCCTGAATTGCTTTCACTCTGTCAATGCCGAGCTCATGATTTTATAAGGCACATTATTTTGACTTTGTGTTATGCTGCAAGAATAGAAAGGATGCAAATGACTGTGATTTCGATGCATTTCTGATGTCCATTATTTATAAGCCTTTTCTTTGTTTATTTCTGTGCCTTGGATTTCTGGCCTGATGTTGTGGCCCTTTAAGATCTCCATGGCAACATGCATTAACATTTTTGTATGAGTGCCTTGCCAAATATGAAAAGCTTTCTTTTGATGTAAATGGCGGTCAGACGGAACCACACACACACACACACACACACACACACACACACACACACACACACACACACACACACACACACACACACACACACACACACACACACACACACACACACACACACACACACACACACACACACACACACACACACACACACACACACACACCGCTTTTGTCTGGAAGCTCCATCGCAAATATTTACTTGCAATAAAACAATATGTGAATTATGTTAAACACAGCAATGCATTTGGCAGAAACATTGTAATATGCTGGAAATTCTCTAAATGACATTATCACAATCCTGCTTTTGAACAGCAGCATCGGCAAGATTCATTTTTGCAAATCAGATTGTTTCAATAAACCTTTTTTTTAAAATCATTAATTCATTCATAATTTCGTCTTTCATTGTTTGTAAGTTTTGTAAAAAAAAAAATGCATTAAAGAACAATACAATAAGTCGCGATAGTTTAATTAAACTTCACATTAAAAAGTATGTCAAATTAAAATATGATTCTGTAAATCAATGATTATTTAATTAAAATATCTGTTAATATATCATTATTATTTGAGGTTTTAAAGGAGCATTTCACCCATTTCAACATGAATCTTTATTGAAAGTGGATCATATATGTAGTCGAAATGTAAAATAATTTTTGAATTTGTTGCCCTCTTGACCGAGAAAAGACAGAAAATAACCGAAGGGTGCATTTGTATGAAAGACTACAACACCCACAATGCACCACATTGCACAGCTCCGCAAGCCACACCCACTAATCCGGACTGCGCGCACATCAAAGAAATCATTCTTTCGTCAACAAGGCTAACGTTAGCTGCCACCAGAGTTTGAAATTCATTTCACGCAAAATTTCTAGTAAGTGATAATGAAAGTAAAGAGACGCACCGACCGGTCTCGTATCTCTCACAGAGGAGCGGAAGCATAAACGGCAGATCGAGAGAGGAACAGGCCTGATTTTATGTTGTGTGTGGACTTCAGTCTTCAATGAGGGGCTGTTGGCTTATACTTTCGTTGTGTATTTGTTCATTTTACTATTAAAATGTTTAAATGTTCGCCGATTCCAGCCTCCTTCTTCCCACAACAACAAACCCCGTTAACGTTAAGTTACATTGGCAAATTCATTAAGTTAGTGAATTACTCCTCGTTTGTATTTCTTTCTGAATATGGTGTATTACTGCATGATACCTGGATGTTCAGTCAGGCGAAACTATGGTGGTTCACATCACAACACAAACGTCCCTTCGTTGAAATTCTCTGCAGCAGACGGACTCTATCTGTGTCCGTAGCGCACAGCGAGAGCACAGGCACAGCAGTCCGCCTCAGCTCGAGCCAGTCCGGGCTCCTCGACCGCGACAGGCAGCCGCCTCCTGTTCCTCCATCAGCCTCAGCTGCTCTTCACTATACTGCGGCTCGTAAAGATAGCCACGAACATCGGATTCGAGCAGCAGACTTTCAAAATCCTCTTCTTCCATATCATGTATAGTTTCTTCAGTCATTGTCATACTTCCTATCTCCACAGCGCTTGTTAGCTTAGCTTCCAAAAACAAGATGGCGGATATTGATTTCGGTTTCTGCAAGTGAAGTCCCACCCACTGATCTGTAATAGGCCTGTAGGGTGAGTGGGTCCCACACCCTTGAATAATAATGAGATAATGTTTGTAGTCTATACACTTTTCAATGAAATTTATCTTCCGTCCTATCGTGATGCAAAATGACGATATTTACGTCAGGATAGGACGGAAGTAAAACACTTAAATCCTTTTTTCTCCCATCTCATAAAAAAAACAAGCAAAATTCCACCATCATTATAATATATGACTGGGTTTCTAACAATACAAACCTTAATGCAAATGGGTGAAGTGACCCTTTAAATCAGATTTTAAATCCCAGTATATGGCCTCATACTTTTGGACGCCACTGTATACAGTTCTTATAAAAATTCACTTCTTAAGGAAAGTATAGCCAACAGGTTAAAGACATTTCGGTGTGTGTTTACCGTCTGTTTAAGATGATTTTATTCAGTTTCAGGTGGAAAAACAACCGGATGGTGTTCATGGGTGAGCAGGAGGTGGTCAGGTTAGAGGCAAATTACTGGAAAAAAGGTGAACAGGCTTTCTCATACTTTGCTGGAAAAACAACCTTGAGCATGGGCATTTTATCTCATTAGGCCTTGATTTCCTCCTAGCGAGTGTCTGAAGCTGGACGCTCCTGGCCTGATCTTTCCTGTTCTCTTCCTCCATGTCCTGAGCGGAGCCTGAAACACGGCTGAAGCGCACCGCTGCTGTTTGCCCGCCTGACTCTGCTGCCGCAATTAGCTTTTGATGAGCACTGGACAGAAACTGGAAAGAAGGTTTAGAGTTTCTACGGCCAGGTTATTTTGGACCTGGTCGAGTCGTTGATCGAAAGGGTTAATCTGCAGACTGCAGTGATGATGATGATGATGATGGGATCCAGCTGTTTTATCTCCTTTCACCTAAAAGAGGTCGGTGTGGAGAAAAAAATACGTATTTAATAAAAAGCATTCATATTTAAGTATTAATTAATATTAAAATATTTGCAATTTTTCTCCCCCCTAAAATGCTTTTAAAATGTTTTAAATGTATAATTAATTTTTAATTTTACAAAGCTTTTTATGACTTTTTTAAGACTTTAAGTTTGAGTCTTGCCATATGAGTCGTAATATTGGGAAAATAAAAAAATTTGTTTTGGAATTAATCTCCACATATGGTGATCAACAAGTGAAAAATCATAAATTGCGTAAAGTAATCCACCAACACTAACCCGATATCATGAGAAAACTATTTTATGAGGTGACCATTTCAAATACGAAAACATACAATTGTATGCATGAAAATCAGGGTTATTATCGTTAACTAAAACTAGAAAAATAAACTAAATAAAAATAAATGGTGCCTTGGCAACTAGCTGAAATAAGTTTAAGTTGAAATAGAACTAAAATAAATATAAAATAAACATAAATAGCAACATTATAGAAAAAACGAATGAAAGTCTAAAATTACAAAGAAAAAAACTATAAAATTAAGATAAAAACTAAAAATATAAATAATAAAAGCTAATTCAAAATATGAATACAAACTTTAATAGTATAGTATGGTATAGAGAGTCAGACTGTTGTTAACCCGAAGGTTTTGGGTTAAATTCTCAATACCTGCAGAAAATGAGCAAGGCACCTAACCCCCAATCGCTCCCTGGGCGCCACAGCAAAATGGCTGCCCACTGCTCTGGGTGTGTGTCCACGGTTTGCAGTGTGTGTGTGTGTGTGTGTGTGTGTGTGTGTGTGTGTGTGTGTGTGTGTGTTCACTACTCACTACTCCTAATGCGTGTGCACAAACGTGGTTGGGTTAAACACAGAGGACAGATTCCGGGGGTTACTGGGCCTTCACATGTCACTCTCAAAAAACCTGCCCATCAGTGGTGCGTAAGCAGAACGCAGGCCTACGAATTAGTGATCAATTCACCAAAACTTAATGGGAGTATATTGGTTACAACCTTGATTCTTCATGGTTTATCAAGAGCCTCAATGTTCTCTTGAACGGTTCACATTTCTAGAAATCGCCTTCTCACCTCGCTGACAACTTAAATTTGTCAGGGTTAAGATGTTTAGATTATGTGGCGGTGTTTATTAACGAAAAAAAAAAAATCGTCTTGAGTGCAAAGATCTCATTTTGAGTTTTTCTATCTGATGAGGCCCTTGTAGATCCCATCATGTTTCTGTCCCTTCCAACCAACCCCAACCCCCTTTTTTATGCTTTCCTGTCGTCTGCCGGTAATCCCACTGTCTCCATTATTGTCTTAATATCAAGTACAGCTGGAGATAATGGAGCGACATGGTAATAACAGTGTGGCCTAAAGGGGGCCCTCCAGGGAAATATCCTGATGCTGGAAGAATATTAATACCTCTGAGCTCTCTGTACTTCCTGCCTTCCCTCATTGCACATTTTTCACAAATACATAATGGCCCTAATATGCATAAGAAAAGCTTTAGGATGTGAGGGTAAGTGTGTGTGTAATGTGCCTATAGACCGCAATACAACACTGGAAACTCCTCTCTGCTAAACGAAAACATATATTTGCCTATTACAAGTATTGACCTGAGATTTAATGTGTGGGATTTTCTGTCTGTTCTAATGGTTTTGAGAACAAGTGAGCACAACCTAAACTAAAAGACATGCAAAGTTATGACTTAAAGTTGCAAGTGTGTAATGTTGTAGTGATTCAAATGTTTTTAGCCAAGTTATATTATTTAAAGACTCCTATAGTGAAAATCAAGTTTGTAATGTAGCTTATATGTCTATGTGGTGGTTTTAATGTCACCATTGCTCAGTATTTTCTCTTTAAAACGGTAACCAATCCCGTCACGAGGGGGGCGGGCTTTAGCATATAATTAACTGTGCTGTGAAGCAGGGGGGTCTCAAGAGAAGACAGGTTATCCCGGAATATTTTTCTGTTGATATGAAAATTCGTGTATAGCAATATAGTGGGTGGATTATGTATATGATGTAAATTATGATGTTATGACAAACTGTATGCATTTCTTCACTGACGTTGAAAGTTGTTTAAAGCATTTCCAAGGATACAGATTTTTTGAAGGCAGTTGTGTTACTCTGAGATGGTTGAATGGGAACATGGTTTGTGAAACATTAGTAACACATTATTAGCTGTTTGATAACACAGCCAACGTAATCATATCAATTACTGTTATGTGTCAGACGTAGAGAGCAATACATAAAACGCATTATCATTCTGATACATCAACTTGTAGATGAGCCTGTATAATTTGCTCTTCCACTTCTTCTGAATCAGTTTCTGGTTCATTCATATATGGCTGAATTAAAGCAGCACTATGCAGGATTTCCGTTTTTGTCAAACAGTGACCCCTAGAGTCGCTGTGGGATACTTGTACTGTCGTAAACATCACGCACGCAGAGATGTCTCTGCACTCACAGCCTGATCCCCTCCCCCTGTACACCGGTACCTGTTCAGTAGGATGAAAGCTGTAACGAGTGGAAATAAGGTGTGGCCCCTTTAAGAACTGCGCGCGCGCCCTGTTGAACTGTCGGCAGTCTGTATTGTATGTGCGCGTCGAACACCACATGTACACGGCGCCGGCTTATTTCTGTTTAATGCTCATTTTAGCAGATCTTTCTTGCCGTAAAGCAATTCGTTACATTGCGAGACCTGATATCACGCGACACTTCCTGATGACGAGACGACCACCATTCAACACAAAATCAGTAATATAAACATTACAATGACTCCAAAGCTGTTCGGTTAAGGTAAAAAAGTTACTTAGCTCACCTTTAAACCAATATTTCCACTTGCCATCGTGTAGCATTTACTACAGTAAAGTTGACTGCGTGAAAGTATTCTGAGCTGGTGTGAGTGAGTGGAGGCGGGGACTAATATGCACATTCATAGATCTGTGCATACTAAATTAAGCAAGGGTGTTAGATTAATTTTGGTGATTTAAAGATGAGTTTTAAGGGATAAAATGATTGACTAGTGGGACTTTAAAAAAATACCAGATCCACATTTGTCTGCTGTTATGGATGGGACACCGAACTAAAATGTGATGCTTCAACGCGGATCAGCGTGACCAACTTGAACTTGTTGCAAAATCTGTATCGGAAAGAGAAACATTGAAGTAAATTATTGAAAAAAAAATCCCAATAAGACCAGAAACATGTAATAAAAAAGTAAATATGGTCATTTTTTAAATTCATGTTCACTTTAAGGGATATTCAAACACAAACACACTTCAGCTTGCCGTGTCTTCCTCTCATCTCCCCCGCATGACTTGTTCATGTGCTTTTGCACGCTCGTACCGGCTCTCATGTTGTGACATGGATCAATCGGGAACGCTGTGAACTGAACCACCGTGAACCTGTCTGGTGCTCCACGGGAGGAACAGACCTACATTCCCAACTGCCCCCTTTGAAAGGTAGGGGCTACGGGCAGGTCAGGGCACCCACTATGCTTTGTTTGAGGGCTGGAAAGATTCGACCTGCTCTCAAATCCACACTGAATGGTGAGTCTTACAGAAGCACTCAAGTAGGCTATGCTTGGCCAAAAACTCACCCTGTAAAGAGACGGGTCATGCTGCATATAAATGGACCGCCCCCAGGATCAGCCAATCACATCTCATCTCATGATCAGTGCTGAGGAGAGATGGGTATTATACTTATATACACACTATCTTTTGTGAGGGATGAAGAGAAATTTGAACATGCACTGTTTGATATTAAACAGCTTTGTTCTGTTATGATAGCAGGTGTCACTGTGTCCTCTAACGCCTGCTACAGACTGTGATTTCGGGAATCCTATCAATACAAATCACACAGTACTAGTAAACTTGTTCATGATGATGATGACACCTATCGAATCTTAGGCTACGGGCAAGTTAGTATTGAAGAACAAACCATCATCAGCATGCGTTTGTGGTTAACAAATAGAGCAAGATGAACCGCACTTTGGCAATTGTGTTTTTATGTGCGCTGAAAAAAAGAGGAGGAAACGAAAGAGGAGAATATGGACGTGGTCATGGCTAGGGAAAAGATGCCAACTTGGCATGACAATCTTGCAAATGGAGCTCAAGATATTTTAAGTTTTAGCGCCATGTGGCGTTGGTCAATATGCCATTTTATGTTGCATTTTTATTGGCTAGTCAGTAGATGTAGATCGTAGCAGTAAACACACACTGTGAGATGATCATGCTAAATTTCTTACACTGTCTAAAAAATATCGCAGGCTTTCTTTGGTCGCAAGACCGTGACAATGGCCATCTTTGAACCGCTCTCACTGTACAACAAAGAACCACAGTTAAAGCTAACACCAAGTAACTTTTCCTCTTCGGTCGCCCTGCTGGTTGAAAATGAAATTGTCCATTGCCGCTGTCGTAAATAATTTAGCCTACCGTCGCACGCACGCTCGCTGTTTATCCAGCACCGGCTTTAGAATGAACGATGTCCACAGATAAGGTAGAGTATGTTACATGATTTCATGAAAGGATGATGTATTGCGACATCAGAAACGAAGAAAAACGAAATAATGACTATTGTAGCGCTTGACGTAAAGCAGTCGAATTTTGTAGTTCTTTTTGTGGTCGGGTTCCTACCCGAAACCCGAAGTTACATAGTGCCAGTAAAAGCGATACAGACCCCGTCAGGCTATGGCAGAAGTGCCTTTCACCCTGTTACGACTTGATGAACCACTGATAAGATTTTGGAAACATTATTTTAAGGTAAACAATGTTACATAATGTTGCTTTAAGGAGACAAGACCACAGAAATCAACACGATTGGTCATCTTTCATCTGGCACTGCTCAAAATCATACAATGTGTACTTGGCAATAAACCAAGAATGTCTGTTCTCATTACCTTCTCAGATTTCCGTTTCTACGGTTAAAAGCTTCAGCTAAATGAGTAAATGAAGCATTTCAGAATGTTATTTTATTCATTTTATTACGGAAACTGGCTTTGCTTGGTTTATTAAAAATTAAGGGTTTTTTTTTCAGTCTTGTCTTATCTTGCTAAAGTGGGTGTCCAAAATAGGTGCAAAATGCATGCCTCAAATGATTAAAGTGACATGAATTGTATTTATTTTTGACAGAAATGTAGTTGTTTGGCCTTGGCACAGTATCATATATAATCAATCACTGAGATATTGTGCTATGTAACACTGTCTCATCTTCCTGACAGATCAATGTCATGCTAAGAAATGATGCTGGGGTTCCTCCTGGTTGACCTTCACTGGCATCTTTGATAGTGGGAAGCAGCAGGGTTACTGGCTTCAGAGATCGAGAAACGTGGCGAATGGTACCAGCATTGCCTCCTGTGGGGAGTTTGAAAAGGTCACTAGTTATGCTGGCAATCCCCTGTTATCTGCGTGTCCTCCGCTGACTATCCGCAGCCAGCACTGAGCAAACACAGCCAAGCTGTTCTGGCACGTCCCGCGATGATGCCACCCCTCTCCAGAGACCGTTGAGATGTAACCTCCTTGAGAGAGCCAGCCAGCCAGGTAGAAAAAGCTTCCCTCTTGTTTGGGTTTGCAAAAATAACCAATATAGCTATACAAAGAACTAGGACAGAGTGATATTTGAACATGATGTTAGGGATTATTAGTAAATTACGTCCATTAGATCCTCTGGAGAACAGATGGGCTTCTGTTGCAAGCTGCCCTAAGCAGTAAGATATAATTAATAAAAAAATTAATTATAAATTTAATTAGTAAAAAATGTCATTTTGACATATTGATTAATAGAAAAATGGTTTAAGATTAAGTGAATGAATTTTCATATTCTTTAGTTAAAGATTTAATTGATGGGCATCATGGAAATATTGTGGAATATTAAAATTGTGATTGATTCGATTTCTGCTGTGAAAATACCTTATTTGAGGTATGCTCTACTTCAAAATATTTAATCATCTAGATATTGCTGTTTTAAGTGAATTGAATAAAAAAAAAAGTATAATCCTTATCCAGTAATCAGAAATGCCTGGAAAAGTCAGAAAGAGTGGGAAACATAATTTCAGCTAACTAGATATTGCTCTTGTAAAATGTCCTTTTGAGCAAATTGTTCTTTTGATCGGTTCAGAAAATGGTCTGAATCAAAAGGGTTTGTCAGATTGAGTGGAAGGGTGGTTTACATAATTTCATAATCTCAATTTTGTGCTTCATCAGCTAAAATGTTAATGTGATTGAATCATTATACCAAATGTTCTGAATCAAAATGACTGGAAAGTGCATTATGGAACGTAATTTGTTTATATAAAGAAAGCTGTTCAAACTTATAGTTAGGGATTTGATCAAACCCTCAACCATTAAAGAGATAGTTCAGCCAAAATTTTTTAATTCTATCATTAATTTCTCATGTCATTCCAAACCCGTAAGACTTTCCTTCATCCCCTGAACACTGTGCGACACTTTGACGCTTCAAAAAGTTCATAAAGAGATCGTAAAACTAATCCATATGAATTGAGCAGTTTAATAAAAATTTACTTAAAGCTACACTGTGTGATTTTTACCCCCATCTAGCGGTGAAAAGGTATATGACCATCCAGTGATTATTAGTTTCTGTTCATCTCAATTCCGATTTCGCTTTAACTCCTACGGTGGCCAATGTAGTCCAAGATTAACATGGCTTCCAGTTCCAGTGTTAGGCAGTTCGAGTGCTAACCCACGCGTGTTAAAACGCGAAAGGCGAAGCTTGAATTAACGGGTATGTCCCTCTTTGGCTAATGTACTTTCAAGATGGAGGGGCAACATGGCGACCGACATTAGAACCACTTACCCGTATGTATTTTCAATGGCATATTATACACTCACGAGAATACTTTATTACTTGAACGAAGTAAATATACATTAATGAGCACATATATTTTTGAAAAAACTACGTGTTTTTAGCTAAGAATAAACAACTAAAGTTACACAGTGTAGCTTTAAAGGGGTGGTTCGGATTTTTGGACATCGGGCCTCATTTCCAAGTGAGCCTTAGTGTTATTTATCAGTGGAGACAGTTTATTTATCAGTGGAGACAGTTTTCAAAAATTTTCATCCAGTCGTTCCAGTTGCATATTTCGCCGGTGCTAGGCTAGCGCGAGTCAATGGTAACTGCTAGCCTGCCATTAAATACAGTTTTACCCACCGCCACTTGTTACCAAAAGCAAACAAATTATAACGCCAGACTATCGATGTAAATGTCTGTTATGGAGAATAATGTTAGAAATCAAACTACCATTGCCAAACTACCCTGAAAATTTTTGAAAACTGTCTCCTAAGCTATGAAAAACACTAAGGCTCACTTGGAAATGAGGCCCGATGTCCAAAAATTCCGAACCCCCCTTTAAGAGACTCGATCGATTTATATGATGAACAGATTTAATTTAGGCTTTTATTCACATTTAAACATTGATTAGCGGATATATCTTCATTTGTGTTCTGAAGATGAACTAAAATCCTGCGGGTTTGGAATAAGGGGGAGTAATTAATGACAGAATTGATGAACCTATCACTTTAAATGCACTTTTCAAACAAATAAATAAAAATGAATACAAAAGTATCTTAGTATCTGACTAAAATCGGCTCTTGTAATGATGATCGTATTATATATTATTAGTTACTGTATGCGTACACAGTATGCGTTCAGGTACCACGAACAACCAATCAGATCACAGAACCCATTCTTCTCTCCTCCTGCCTGCTAAACTGCTCTTTTGTCTCAGTTGTCATTTCGGTACAGTTACTGCAATGACACGTCTCAGGCTAAGCTGATGCTGCTGTGCTCTCACCTCCACTGAGAGCTGTAAATTCATTTCACACCTCGCTAATAACCTGACCAGGGGATAACAAGAACTTGGATTGACTGCAGGTCATGCAAATTAATTACAGCAATTAGTTCTGAAAGGAAAGAGTGGGGTGGAGAACTCAGAGAGGTGAAGAGGGCCTGGAATCTCACTTCTCATAGACTTTTTTCACTTAAACTCACTGCTAGCGGTTCACGCTGGGTTGAACTGCATCCTGGGAGATTTACCAAGATCTCCTTCACCTCTCCAGATGATGTCATTCCTGAAAGCATTGTGAATACTTTATTTTTTTTCTTGATTGGCAGACAAAATCCCTATTTGGACCAGAGTAGTTTTCCCTAAGGATGTTGCACATACTTTGTCTTTTTAATACCACACGAATCAAACATTTATTTGTTTTTCTTGCAAAACCTCAGTCAAATTGAGGAGGAAATTGCCTACTATTTTTCAAAACCTTCTCCTCATTTGTTTCGACCTTCATTGAATATCGCAACTAGGGAGTTAAGAATTTCAAGGAACTGCCTTCCTAAAATGAAACCATAAAAGCAGCTTTATTTTGTCACATATAAAGACCCATTTATACTGTGAAAAATAAACTTTATTAAACATTAATCTGGGTTGGAGCAGATTCCCTCGAGGACAGCGCATTACAGACTTTTCCGGATCCCATCGCCCTTTCTCCCACTTCACTTCCGGTCTAGTCTATCGAAAAAAGGCAAAAATGCCACAAAAAATTCTGGAAAATGTTTTTACACTGGGTCTATAATATAATATAATATAATATAATATAATATAATATAATATAAATAATAAAATATATAATTAGTCATGCTAAGATGAAATATAACTTCTTAATGTGTTTTTAGTACGAAACTTTTTGGTGAATCATGATTTGTTCATGAAAATGTTCGTACGCAGATTGGTGAATGAGACCCACTGTCTTTTTCAAATTTTTATTTATTTCATAATATTATTATTTATATATATTTTTATTAATATAATTTAGAAGCTCCTCCTGTCCAAATAGTGTTAAAGAATGGTTATTTATGTGTTTCACCTATGAAATATGGTAACGCTTAACTATAAGGTTTCATTATTAACTACATTAGTTAACATGAGCTAAGAATGAACAATACTTCTACAGCATTTATTAATCTTAGTTAATGTTAATTTCAACATTACTAATATATTATTCAAATCAAAAGTTGTATTTGTTAACATTAGTTAATGCACTGTGAACTAAAATGAACAAACAATGAACTGTATTTTTTTTAAATGAACAAATGTATTTCTCATTGTTAGTTCATGTTAGTTAGTTCAATAACTAAGACCTTATTGTAAAGTGTTACCTGATATATTATGATTGTGCCACCCAAGCAAATCCATCAGATTATATGTAAGATTAAAAAAGAAATACATTTCTTTCTTTATTTTCAGAGGTCTTTCAGCCCTCCGCTAAACAATCTCAATATAATCAATTCAGTGCTCAAAGTTTGATGTTGTCAATTAGAATTGCTCCTAGCACGCATTGAACGTCAGGCACAAACCATGAGGCATATTTGAAATCAATGTGTCCGTTGCGGAGTAAATACCTTGAGAATGAGGGAGTTTGAAAGAAGGGTCAGGAAGGAGGAACTCAATAACAGCGCTGCTATTCAAACTGACTTTGAGTCTAGCTGAGCAGTTTACTGTGCATGGATGTGCTGGGTGGATTCCTGATGGTCCATGTTTAAAGAGCCTAACCTCAAGTGATAATTATGAAATCAAAGTCATGAATTTGATTCCCAGGGAATGAACTGATTAAAATACTGATGTAAAGTTTTATTTTACCATTATGTAACCCACTGTCTTCAATTTTAATAGCCAATACCAAAATTGGGGAAATGACCAACTATTTTATTCAATGAATATCGTAAGTAGTAACCATAGAGAGTTTTAAAACTTTTTAATGCCAAACACCCCCAAATATCTTCAAATTTGATAAACTGCCTTCCTAAAATTAAAATGTTAAGACACCGTTCATGTAGAAAGACCCATTTATATTGTGAAAAAAAGTGTAAATTATGATCTGGAAAACATTTCGTTTCTATTAAGCTAGCTGTCTTTTTCTTGTCTTTTTTTTTATTCCGTGGATTAAACTTTTCCCCCCGGACAAGGCTTTCACAGGCAAGGCTTAAAGGGATACTCCACCGGTTTGTCATATTAAACTGTTATTCCCTTGGTGAAGTAAAAACCAGTGGAGTATCCCTTTAAGTCTAGTCTCAGACTAAAATGCATGATTGAGCTGTTTTAACTGAAAAATCTAAATAATCGTGACATTGTTTATCTAAGATGCACACCAGAAATGTTTGTTTCTAAGGGCACGTTTATAAAATATGTATATGTCCTAATTGAACTAAAACCTAATCCTGGCTTAATCTAAGCCCTGTCTGTGAAACCGGGCCAAAGTCTTTGGTTCATGAGATTAGCTGAGTGATATTAGCTGCTATTGTTTTTGGCATGTTGCTAAGGTGTTCTGATGAGACGAAAACTTAAATTTTTCATTGCAATATGGAAGTCCAAACCTCAATGCCCCCTTTAAACTCCAGAGCTGAATGTAAGGAACGAGCTCATAAGGATGCAATCATTAGTATTTGATCTCTTGGTTGATATTTTTCCTTTCAAATGCTGAAATTTGACAGCATTGGTGTGATGCTAGAATACTACCAAGGCCAAATTATAATGGTTCATTAAAATGATTTGATTTAAGATATTGTTGGTTTGCACTTAATGAAATTCATGCAATGTTCTCTTCATACACAGAGATGAAAGATGGTCCATTTGGGACTTTTTCTCAACAAACGGCTCTGCCCTCTCACAGCCTGGCCGGGAATTCAAACAGCCACATTTCACTTTAAACATCGGCATCTGGACTTTGACATCTAATTTGGGTGTGTTTGTCCCCACATCTTAAAATCAATGTGTTCGGTTGCCTCCAAAATTTTTATTCTAGCGCATTAAATATTCATCAAAAGCAAAGAGGGGAAGCAGGAGACAATTTCGGACATGACTTGTGGAACTTTGCCTGCGCACAGTTCTATTTGTGCAGTTGACCGAAGGAAAGATGTCCACAGAGACCTCGATTAAAGGCAGACTCCACCGAGGAATGACCAAAATCGTTCATTCTGAATTCAGAACGGTGTCTGGACCCAAAGTGCCGTCTTTTGTATGCCTCCGAGGATTGTGGGTTTGTAAGAGAGACAGATAGACACCCCACACCAAGGTTAAACTATACCACCTCTGCCATATCTTTCTATAAAGGAAGCTGTGTTCATAAAATATTACTCACCTCATTTAGCCCAGCGTGGTAAATGTCAGTTGGGGGAAAAGAGGAGTTATTAAAACAAGCTGCAGTGTTTTATTAGACTTATACTTTTGCACAATGTGCTTGAAAATGAAAAGAAAATCTTTTGAAAATTGGAGACTAGTCGATTAGTTCTTCCACTAGTCGTAGATTACTTCAGTTGCACTTGTTCTAATTTATTTTTGTTCAGTGTTGTGGTTTGGGTACTTGCTGGGTGTTGCTATGGAGTTGCTAGGGTGCTCTGATTGGTTGCTCACAAAAATGCCCACTCACAAAACTCTTACCTTAGGTGTAAATCTGTGGGATTTTTTTTCACACGGTTTATTGTCATTAATAAAATATTTTTTTTTCACCAAGCAATATAGTCCAGCTGTACAGTTGCTAAGCAACATAGCAATTTGGTGCATTAATATGAAATTTAATTGATGTGCAATCATCGGCTATTTTACACCAAATGGTTGGTCCAATCAAATTTTAGTAATGATAGATTGACAAATACTAATCTTCCATTTGCTCCAGTAGAGCCGTACTCACACACATCCCCTCAGCACGCTTGTTACACCTGACTAAACACTACATCAAGACCTGGAGAGGGATGAGACCAATAACATACACAACTTTCCTTTTTAATGAAAAATAGTAGTTATCTCACACTGACGGTTAATGAGCAAAGATAAAAGAATGCAAAGCTCATTGACACCAACAGCCTGGAAATTAGAATACTCCATCTATAATTTATATTAGTCCATTAGCCTTCATACATTTAAATTGTTTTCTGGAGATGCATAACACCAAACAGCTTTGGGTTCTGCTCAGAATTCAGCAGCCGTCACAGGCGATGTCATTACCTGAAAGAAAAATCCCAAATTAGATATCTAGAACGTTTTCTTCTAGACATCAATAATATCAAATTGAGACTTTTATATGTCAGATTTTGTTTCCTTGAGAAATGTACACCAGATCAGAAAATATCTCAACAATGTTTCTGTTTTTTAGCATTGTTTATAAACTATTGTGGTTTTTATTAATATTTTGAATCAGTTTTTATTTTAATCAATTTTATTTCAGCGTTATTTCAATTGACAAAAACAGCTTTAAATAGTTTTAGAGGCCAGACACCGTTTTCAACTAAAATTTGAATGTGTTTGAAAATTTGACTGAAAACGCAAACTTTTGAAAACTGGTTTCAAAGTGCAAATTTTTAATAACGACACAGTTATTGTCTCCCTGTAAACTACAAAAACATGAATTTGTGAAAGCAAATTACGTGTTCAGGCTATAGTCGTGTAAGGTTTCTTTACAAAGTGATATCGCCAACTACTGGCCTGGCATGTATAATACAGCATTTTTAATCATTTTCGCGGATCCGTCCGTGTGAACGGATCGTTTTGACAACGTTGACGTTTGTACGTGAAAAACGCAAAGGAAAACGTTTCCATTTTAAGTTCTACAATACATGTTACACCTTAGTAGGGGAGAGCCGGGACGATTGAAACGCGGGACGGATGAAACAGAGCGATTTCCTCGAAAACAACTCGCGTCATTTACGTCAAATTTCGTCAGCACGTACAGCACGCAATGCCTATCAGACCCACGAAAACATTTCTTCTTTACGTCATGCCGTTTTAAAGTTAGAGCCGGAAAGCTGTTTTTGAGTGCGGTTAGTGAATTCTTTCATGCAGCACTTTTTTTTGACTGACAAGTTGTATTTATGTTTTCATGTGCCATTGTAATAATAATATGAAAGGTGTATTAGTACTACAACACATCCTTAAGTGTGTAATATCAGAGTTTTTTAGTTTAAGTGTAAAACGGGTTTAACTGGCAGGAGGCGCTGTCGGGACGGTTGAAACAGTATTTCAACCGTCCCGACAGCGCCTCTTACATAGGAAAAACTATATAGCATATATTCGTTTTTTAACCTATATAGGCTACTCTTCATATTTGTTTATTCAGCCTATAGCCTACTGTTAATAAATGTATAGGCCACTGTTCCATGTTATCTCTTTAATAATCATTAATTGTCCAATTTTCAATAAATTTCATTTATCATATACCGGTTGACCTTGTTTTCTTCATAATAACAGGCTATTCAACTAGCAAACACTCAATATGATTTAAGGAAGAAATGTAAGAATATGAATTGTAAACGGATTCGTCAAAATAGCATATTAGAAAGAGCACGCAAAATATGCACGGCTTATCGCCTATTGTTTATTGGGCGACAGAACAAAATGGTTAATATGAACCTTTAAATTAAAATAAATTACAAAACATGTTTGTAACAATTATTTACATAATTAACTTGTTAGGTATTGTTCATAAAAACAAACATTAGATGAATAGTTGCCGTTTAAACTGTAATGAACACATATGTGAGTTGTTGATTACAAAAACAAAAAAAATCTATCTGTAATCTTATCTTAGAAAATTACGTTTATCTGAAAAGTGTTTCAACCGTCCCGGCTCTCCCCTACTTCTGACTGTTATATTTGAACATTTTCTCGTATTTCTGCCACCCCAGTTTTTTCAGATCATATCCGTCCTGAGCAATAAAGCGCTTCTTTTGGATAATCCTCAAATTATACAGAGATGGGTCAGGCAAGCAGGACAAGTTGAGATTCCCTGGCTCTTCCTAAACCCTCTTCCCTGTGAGAGATCAGATTCCTGGCTTTAGGGAGGGTTTATCCAGACCATGTGTAGGAGGTGCTGTCTGCTTTAGGTGCTTTATGTGGCCTATAAATCTGCTTATTAACGTGGCAAAGTGAGCTAGGACTAATGTGTCCACACCTGAGACCACCTGGAAATACCTCCCACAACTCACTTTTATCACTCCTTCCCTCTTCAGAAACCAAAATGAGAGTGGAAAGAAATTATACCTTAGCCAGCGTAATTACTGTTAAGCTGTTTCTGACCATCTAGTTATTCCACTCGAACACACACGGGCCTGACAGCTTGTTAAATGCTTTGAGATGTACACGCAAAGTGAGATATTGATGGCGACTGTAAGAAATTCTGTCATGGTGCTCAGCAGTTCCTTGAAGTGGAAAGATACAGGTAACGGTCAGATCAGCGTTCTACCGTCCCTTTTTCAGGGTACCCGCGGGTCTTAAAAGCCTTGAAAAAGTCTTGAATTTGATCATCTTAAATTAAGGCCTTAAAAGTCTTGAATTTAGTATACAAAGTCTTGGATTTCGTTACAAAGGTCTTATATTTTTTTATTGCCTTTGCTAGGATTAAGTTCATACTGTTACTAATGTAGGCCAATTCAAAATGTATGCACGCAGCATTGAGTCAAAGAACGTATAGCCTACTCTTTGGTTGAGTGCACCTCGCGCTCCACGTCATAGCAGAAAAAGCGATCGCGTGCGCACCCGTTACTATGGTTACTAGGCAAGTGAGGTACAGAACAAGATAGTACCTAGCCTAGTTTAACCCGCTGTGGCCACAAATGACAAAATTTAAACCCCAAATAAGAGCTTTTCTGTTAAAAGAACATATTTTCCACCCGGTCTTTTCAATAGTATCTGGCAACCATGCGCGCGCTCTCTCTCTCTACTACACTGCTGAAGAAGCGCGGATGATCTGAAAACACAGACAAGCTGGAGTTCAGCGATCTTTATTTAAGATTTTCTACTTAAATTAAAGTGTCATTCAGTTGGTCTGTTCTGTCACGAGCCGCTTGCGCTGTTTGTGCGACTAAATCTGCGATCAAAATGCAGGCTGATATCCAGCAGTGTTCATACGAGCAAGAATGCAATGTTTCCCGATTATCCACACGATTTCAAATGTGACATTGATTTTATACAACAGTAGAAAAGAAAAAAGGGTAACATTAAATCATGTACTACATTTAAAACAGCATTATCAGGCTTGCTCTATAACGAAATATGTGGCTTTGAACGAATCGTGAGATTGAATGAATGAATGACTCAGACTCACTCATAAAGATAGTGAGTTACCGCCACCTACTGGCGATTTTAATGTTTTTTAACATTGCCAATTTAATGAACATCGTTTTATTTAAAGCATTATTTATTTATTTTTTTAAGTTATTACAAAGGTAAAAAATGAAATTGGAAAATGTATTTAAGTGGGCAAATCTTGTCCCTTAATGGAAAAGGTGTGAGTGCAGTCTAAGTGGAAGAGAGGGGGTCCAGGGGGTACGGCACTCTAAAACACTGGAGAACCACTGAACTTAGGAAAAGGGATAATTATGTAGAACTGCACAAATGCTACTGCTTAAGAGTGCCATGTCAATAATTTCTCATAAGCTTAATTGAATTGGCCTAGAGATAATAATTATGACATTTTCTGATGTGCAAATATGCAAAGACTTTTCGTCAACTACAACTATAAAAAACAGGATGACTCAAATGTGATTAAGACCAATAAGCATTTTCGTCTGAAGACTAAGACTAAATCAAAAATGGCTGCCAAAATTAACACTGGCCAACATACACGTGCGCGCTACAATGCTGTTGCGTATGTATTAAATATTAAGTCAATTTAATACATAATTTAATATAATTTAAGTAAAATGTTTTATTTAATTCAAGTAGCCTCCTTGTACATAATTATTTTCTAGGGTTTAAAATGTATACAGATTTGACATTTTCCCCTCATACTTCTGTCGGAATGGGTACGAAGTTGGCATTGAATTTCATTTGAAATGGTATTAAAAAGGTCTTAAAAAGCCTTGAATTTAAGATGGAGGATCCTGGGGGTACCCTGCTTTTTATTCTGATACAATAAGTGAGTCTGAATCCTTTTCTATTTTTTCTATATCTCCTGTGATTTATTATCTACTGAAGGTTTTACGTATGAAACATAGTGGCCCACTAAACCCATTTCAGCCCTTTTGACACAATATTACAGTGTGTTATGATGATGTAATGTCATACACCCCATATTTGAATGAAGTTATGAGCTCAGGGAGCAAGCATGTCACACTGTAGACTTCATATTCGTCTGACTCATTGTGTCATAATGACCTCGCTGTAGTCGCACTCAGACATGAAGGCAAAAGAGAGAGAGCCATATATAAAAAAATCCCATTTACAGTCAAATGCGATCACACTGTCTGTGTTATAATACAATACAATACAATACAGTACAATTCAATGTAATAGTATATTATATATTATATTATGAATTATATTATATTATGTAGGCTATATATATATATATATATATATATATATATATATATATATATATATATGCTTTTATACAACATTTAAATATAGAAACAGTTAATATTGATAAACTTACTGTATCTTTCAGGCAAAATGTTGTCATTTACTTTGTCTATTATTTCCTATAAAAGCCACAGCGATCATCTCTGACCGTCTCAGAGTCGATGTTTTGCCCAAAGACTCGTTTTGTTCTTGAATCAATCTGTTTTTGAACGAAATCGGTACTTCTTTTGAATAAGTAATTACTTTGCGGACGGGAACTATAGTTTGAATCTAGTATAGGCCTAAGTGTAGAAATATATTTTATTTCTGTCTGGAAAGACAAAAGCAAGAGCAGTCAAGACAGCCCTCCATCGCAGCAAACATGCTTGATTCATTTCAGGTAAATTTATAGTATGCGTTCAGAAGAATTCTAGGAAAGGAAATGTTCACTCAGAGCTGTGTATTGTGTCTCATACGATTCTCATCAGAGAAGGTGTTGTCCAGCCAACTGCACACACACACACACACACACACACACACACACACACACACACACACACACACACACACACACACACACACACACACACACACACACACACACACACACACACAGGTAATTAGACAGAAAAGAATGGCTAGGAGTCTAGACGAATGGGCTCAATTAAGACCCTGGTCTTTATTCAATCGCTCACAGTCCATTTAGCACTAGAGAAGAACAGAGGACGGCTGGTGGTTGTGCTGGAAAGAAAATGTACCTATTTCTGTATGTCTTCAGGTGGAAACAGGCTTTTGTAAGAATACTTGAGTTTTTGGAGATTTGATTTCTTAAGTTTTTTGAGTTTTTAAAGACCAGGGCTGAGTTTCCCGATAACGTTGTCTCTTAGCGCGCTACGAAGACTCTTAAGGTATAACTTAACTGAAGGTATACCATTTCTAGGCGTGTTCCCCGAACTATACCTTAGAAAGCTGCTTAAGATATACCTTCTTACGTGCGACGTTACCGGTGCTGTCCGTGGCGATGGTGCTGAATCTGCTGATATCGATGACTCGAGAATCAATTATTCACTCGTGCAGGGGCTGTTTATGTGAGAAAGCGCTGTTCTTTATAAAAGAAGCACTTCAGAAATAGTTGAATTTGCATTTACTAGGACTCATGGGATATTATAAAAAATAATCCAAACTACAACAGCCTATAATAGCCTTGCCTACATATTTTAAAATTGTATCATATATTGCTGCCATAATAACCATTTAAATTTTTATGTGCTTTCTTCTCTTTCCCATTTTTGTTCGCTGAGGTGAGCTGCAATGAAATATTGTTCTTGTAAATACTTTCAAGCATTTCAGTAATAAAAGTGTTGTGTACGTCACGTATCTACGGTGCTCAGCAGTGATCAAAAAGGATTTAAGTGAATTTTGAATCTCTTCTTGTAAACTCAGAGATGTGGATTCAGACGGCAATCAAATTACCACACGACCTGTTTGTCAAAAATCAGTAGGTAATTTGGACAGAGATTTTTACGCGGGTTGGGTGAGAAAAAACACTGATATTATGGATTCGGACGGCACTAAAATAATCGACTTACCCCTGTAAATTTTTTAAATACCATATACGAGCCCATGATAAACAATATTAGCGTCCGAATAGCACATAACTGACAGTAGCCTATGCTTTCACTGGCCTTTAAAAGCGCTCTTTAATTAAAATAAATGTATAACATTTTATTATATATAATAATATAAAATTCTAACAACAATCAGTGTAATGACAATTTTATTATTTGCATGAAAACACTTGAATTAGCCTAATTGAACACTGTCTGGGTGTATTAAAACTTCATAATTATATTCATAAAGACCGTTAACAGTGATAATGTAAAGCTAAGAGTGGTCCAGACCAACCTTCCGAAAGTATGACTTACAAAAGGTATACTTAACTAAGAGCGTTTCGGGAAACACGTATTAACGATAAGGTACAGCTTAAGGTGTAACTTAAGAACGACGTAGCGTTAAGAAGGTTTCGGGAAACACAGCCCTGTTTCCTTAGCATTAGAATCTAATAACATCAAGATCTTGAAAGTAACCAAATCAAAACACTGTGAATCGCAATTGAATGGAATCATGATATCCAGTCCTAGTTTCCTGCAAAAAAGCAACGTTGAAACGAATCAAATCAAAACTGGATTGAATAAATCTTACGAATCAGAAACTGAACTTTAAAGGGTACCTATCATGGAATTTTGAAAATTACCTTTCATGTAGTGTGTAACATAGATCTAAGTGAACAAAAACATCCTGCAAAGTTTTAAATATGAAAGTTCACCGTATACAAAGTTATTATCTCTCAAAAGTAAGAGTCGACTCTGAGTCGTTGATATGAATCGATAGACGAACGATGCACTTTCGTACGTCACTTGTCCAAGTTATTTGAATAAGATACGCCCACTCATTGCATTAGGAGACACCAGGGAAAACATCATGTCGACGAGACGCTGCTGTGTTTTGAAGTGCGACGCAAAAGCAAACTTTTTTCATCTGCCCAGTGAGGAGCATTTGAAGACAGTGGCTACAGTTCATAACTATACCACAGAAGTATTATAGCCCGAACTTGTTCTGTGTTCGCGTCATTTTGAAGATGATTGCTTCACAAACCTAAATGCTATAAAGTATGAATTTGCGAGGCGGCTGATACTGAAGGAGGGAGGTTCAGTACCGAGTTTATTTGGATCAGCTTCCTTCTCCGAATCACAATCTGTAAGTAGGCTGTTGCTTTTATGTTTGTATCATGTTCTAGAATTATTTCGTGTGTTGTGTACGCACAGGCACAGCGCAGCTTCTAGCAGCTAACTTAGGTCTTCAATGTCAATTGTATTGAAATATGTGAAGTGTTTGTCGTTGTTGATGGAGTTGTCACAGGGCTCTCGAGTGTCACGCATCACGCATTGAGCGTGACAGTCACTCATTTCGGTCTTTTGTCACGCTCTCTCCGGCCACACATTGTATTTCTCACGCTGAAAAACTATTTGTAATATATTTAATATGCCGCAATGCCCAAAACTCACTCACTGTGGAACCGGCAGGATTCAAGCGCGTCTCCTCCAGTGTTGCCAGGTCCGTATGCCTGCACTGTTTCCGCGGGTTGTTTGTGTTGTGCACGCTGGTTGACGCGATTGTTTTATCCACTGGAACATGATTGTTATTGAGGAAACACCCGGGACCGCTATTTGAATATTTTTGGCCGTGATTGGGTTAGTTTGATGAGCAATTGGGCTGGTTTTGTTGTGCAGACCTGGCAACCCTGGTCTCCTCTGGTGTTGTTCGTCTGGTGTTGTTAGCCAATCAGAAAATAGCACTGTTGTATCTGGGTAAGATCTAGCGCAACAACCAATGACACCCCGTCGGCTGGGTGTCTAACATATCACCACAGATTAGCGTCACGCAAAGGCGGGGTTTGGAAAAATGACTCGCTAAACGATTCATATGGGAGTCGGTGAGCAAATCAGGTAAAAATAAATGCATATTATAAGACAACAAAAGTGTTTTTTGTCATTGCATGCTTGTAAAACTGTTGTTGGGGACTCCCAGAACAATATTAGGAACATTTTAAATGCCATAATAGGTACCCTTTAAAAAAAAATTTGTGTTAATACTCAACAGTAGTTCATGGCATTCAAAACAAATTTGATTCAAATTTTATTGAATACCCAGTCACAGTTCCTGGCATTGAATCAAATCTGAATTGAATTAATTCAAACCAAGACCTTGAGAATCAGATTGGAATCAAATGAGGAAATCTATGCCAAATCCCATAGACATATACACTAGACGTCACCTTGGGGTTCTAAGCATGCGTCAAAACCGCCGCCATCTTGGAACAGGGGTCTTGTCATAGGAAGTATCTAGGTAACGCTGCTATCTCCGCCTGTACTTCAAATTCATGGATGATGCCGGACTTTTGTGCTGCGTATGGATGTTCACGAACAAAATCTGAGCTAGGAAGAATGTTTTTTAAAAAACTTTTTTTTAAATAAATTTCTCTGGACTCGATGATAAATACATGTCTGACCGTTGGAACGAACCAAAAAACTAGAAAATCGCATTCATGACGATTTATGGTGATTTTATTTCCGTTAGACCTTTGCCTATACATTGACGCTGATGCATAAAGAGGAGGGGCTCCCCTGTTCCAAGATGGCGGCTCTATTGACGCATTCGTTCCAATGAACTGCAGTAGCCAAGGCGACATCTAGTGTATATATCTATGGCCAAATGCAGTCTTAATTCCAGCCGATGAATCAGAATGAATGAATCAAGGTTGTGTGAATCAGAATAGGATCATGCAGAAATCATGATGCAGTAATGCTTTCTGACAGACTGAAACTGGCTGGGCATTTTGCCAAAGAGAGGTGTGTGTATGGCACTCTCAAGCCAGGCCAGGATTTTGCTGAACAGTTTGCTGAACAGTGTCCGAGTCACTGCTCTTGGCTCTCACTCTTTTGTGTGAATTGCTTTGGCAAGGAATGATGGGAAGAAAGAGGGCCACACCAAAAACAGAGATGCCCAGCCACAGGGCATCTCATAACAGACAATTAACAGATCTGTTGAAACTTTGTGACTGACAACATGTTATCCACCAATGTTTTTGGGCATGTAATGCTGTACCGTTTCTACGTTTTTGGAAAAGTCAAAGGGGTCAGGTACAGGTGCAATCTTGCTTACTTAAAAAATCACATTATCATAATATTATATACAAACTTCATTGGTGGATGTCAAACCTTATCAAAAAATAAATAACATGTTGTATATGAAAATGCGATTGTGGCGAACAGGACGAGGGCGAGGGCCGTGAGCGAGCGGCGCGAGGCCAGTGAAACTTCAAAAGTAAAACATTCAGGCCCAAATTGAACGGAGATTGTGTCACAATGCCAAAAAAAACCTTAATGGTCCTAAAATAGGCTTCATTTTCTTTATGCAAATTGCAAAATATTATATTTACTAAAAATATTTTTTATTCTGATTTAGGCATTAAATGTGACCAGATGTGAATTCAATGATATGCATTTTGTTCATGAAAGGGAATCACAAAATATGTGAACAAAAATACACAGAATCATCATTTCATGGACAAAATGCATCTTGTGACATGCTGAATCATGAAATGGAACATTTAAAAACCATTTAGTGGAAAAACATTTTGTGTCGCAAAAAAAATGGTCAGGTTACAATTATAACCTACATATAACTGAAAAGTATTTTCTTATCTCAGCTTCCTGTTTCAACATGGAAGTATGTCATCACAGGAAAGGGAATAGCCTAGTTATTAAATGGTTTCTGGCATTGATTTGAATCAATCTTGTGAACCATTTGAATCTAAAACTAAAAAATTCTCAAAAATTGAAGTAAATCAATCGTGTGAACCTTGTGAATCTGAAACAAAACAATTCTCAAAATCTGTGTTGATACCACGTCAAAACAAATCATATTTGAAACAAATTGAATCAAGAATTGAACTAAATTAGGAAATCTTAGTTTCATAGTTTCTGGCATAGACTCAAATCAAATCTGAAGTGAATCGAATCAAATCAAATCAAATCAACCTTGTGAATCAGAATGGTAACAAATTAGGAAATCAGTGCCAATTCCCAGTCCTAATTACAATAGACAAAATCAATCAAAATCTTGTGAATCATGAAATGGAATGTTTAAAAACCATTTAGGGGAAAAAATGCATTTTGTGATCCAGAAAACCACTTTCGTAAACAAAATGCAAACGTCCTCCACAGAACGCTTACAAAAATGCATTTTGTAATGAGATAATGCGTTTTTTTGCCACATAATTTGTTCAGTCCACAAAATCAGTCAGTTTATTTGGCGATATTACTAAAATGTATTGTCTCATACCAACTTCCAGTTTCAACAGGCAATATGTGACTTGAATGATGTTTTTAAATTTGAAGTGAAATTGATTTGAATAGCATTGTTGTTAACGTTTTGTAGATTCCACTACATGTGTGACTGTGTATTGCAGGCTGAGCGATTGTGATCGTCAGTTCACTGAAATAGGATTTGATGCACCTGGATCTGAGGAGAGCTCCAACTGCGTCTCATATAAAGGCTTTTATGATTCACCGGGTCAATTATCATTCTAATCTGACCTGCCGGAGAGGCTTTGGCAGAGATGCACGTGATGATACTGGCACGCGTGCATATCCGCCGGAAGCACGATCAAAGGTTACATGTTCTTTTTATATCATCCACCATTCCACCTCGCCAGCAGTCACCCACCATTTATCCCACTCCTACCCACAATCCCCTCTGAGGAACTGCCAGAGACAGAGGAGCCGCCACGCAGGTCGGCCGGGCCACCATTACACACCGACTGTTTTATCTGCTTCAAACAGTCGGTAATGGAGAAAGACAAAACCGAGTCAGTGGAGAACCCCGCGCCACCCGTGTGTGAAGTAATTTTTCCGTTCTCTGTGACCCCTGTGTGCGTTCTGTGAGTTCCAGCCAGACTCTCTCTTTCTCTGTCTCTATGGGTGAACCGTCCATGCAGGAGCCCCCTCTCTCAGGCTTTGATGCATTTTTAATTGTCACTGTTTTAAAGGTCAGATTTACGACTATTACTGGTGGAAATAATGTGATACAGTTTAGAGGCACTTTGACCAGTGAACTTTTCATGAGCTGAAGGGAATTTTAGCCATCTAAAACCCTCCCAAACTGTATACTCGGAAGTGCAGTAGCTACGTTTCTTCTCCAATTATAATTGGTGAACAGGCCCAGAGTTTTTCTTTGGGGATAATACATATTTTGTATTATTTTATTATAATATTTAACTTATCATATAACTTGCTTGAGATGGATACATTTTATACCACTATATATTACTACACTAGACATTAATACATTTGAATAAAATTGAATTTGAATAATTGTTTATAAATTTTATTTAAATATTAAAAAATTAAAATATATATATATAAAAAAGAAAATAGATCCACCTCAAGCAAGTTTGTTTTTTATGCACATTTTGTGAATGTTAATAAAAAATATGTATATTTATGTTATTTCAAAGGAATAATATAAATAGAATAATATTTAATTTTATTATAAATATTTTTCTCATTCTGTGCACTTTAAACCACAAGGCATTCATTAAATTGAATGAAAGACCCACTGTGGTTACAACTTTCACTTCCATTTTTATTCTTTTGAATACATGGGGTGAAAACGGTTTAATTCTCATTTAATTTTTTTGCATGATTTGCAACTTGGATGGAAACATAAACATTATATGCAAATAGCACAAAATGTCATGTTTGTCCATATTTAGATATACATGTGCATGCATCCAATGAAAAGCCACTGTGAGTATAAAGATTTCTGAGTGCATGAACCTGTCCTTGTGCATTACAAGAGCTTAGTGACATTGTTCGGTTTCTCGAAAAGCATTTTCCAAAGTTTGTCCTTCAGCAAACCACCGCACAGCATGCGCTGCCCTTCGAGCCGAGCTGTAAATGGTTTCAGATTGCCATTAAGAACCATTTACCGTGGTCTCAGAAAACCATGGCTGATTCTTCAACTCTGTATGAATTTTATAAACTCGGCCTGCTTAATGGTTTCTATGAGTACAGGTCACACAGAGACTGAATAACCAAGAGAAAGATTTATCATACACATCCCTACAGTATCGACACTCTTTCCCTTCTGATGGATTCATCCTTACAGAGCCCTTAATTTAAAGTGACTCAGAGGCGCTATACAGTAACCCGTTTAAATTTCACGGTTAGCGCTGTGGCACTGCCATAGGGACACATGAAAGGCCACAAATCTTGGATGGCTCTCTTTGATGGCTCCGTTGAAATCTCCCAGTATCCCCTGTGCGGCTGTGAACTCACATGTCAAAGAGAGTTATTCCATTGTCTATCACTCTCATGTGTGTTTTCAAAGGCACTGATTTATGTTCTGCTATGTTACACTTTAATGAAATTTCATGTCCCTTCCCTTGTCTGTCAATAAGATGGAGATGGCTCTGGTAACACAGTGACATGTGCCGGCCCAGTGTGGCAGCGCTGTTTCTTATTATAACTCTGTAATAATGAGATGGAGACAATTTTAAAGCTGCTGTCCGTAACTTTTTTAAGTTAAAAATAATCCAAATTAATTATTTAAAAAAAAAACATCTTCAGCCAGTGTTCAAAACTATCTGCTTGCCATAGCTAGATTCAAAACGGTTAGCTTGTAATAATGATTTTAATTCCAGTGGTACTGGTGGGTTTTCGCGGGAAATTCGAGCATGTCTTTGCGTCATTACGTCACATCCGTACACATAAAGAAGGAGTTTCGGCTAGCCGGCTGCGGCTATACTGCGCGTGAGGAGATGTAGAGAGTATAGGCTTTTCTCGCAGCACTTTACATGATTAAACTTATGGCGGATCCAGAAAGATCCAAACAACAATCATCAGTGTCAACTGGAGATTAACCAGTTATAAAACCCAAAAGACTTCGTACTTCGGATTTAAGGTGGAAAGAGAAAGAAACCGTCTCATGCGAACACAAGGATACACATCGGTGGGGGTTTTGAAAGGTGCGTGAACTCCCGAAGGGATTCGAAACGGAAGAAGAGACGGCTTTTTCTGCTGAACAAGTAAGACATTTCAATAGTTCAATCGTGTAACAGTACGTTTTCTTAATTCACACAGTTATGGAGTTTCCTTTGTTGTGCCTTTCTCGTTTAGCTATTATGGAGAATATGAATTCTGAACTACACAGGTAATCATAAAACACATTAAATAACGTTAGTCACGCAATGTTGATGTTGTTAACATGAACAATTTGAGAAGAAAGTAGGCTATGATTTGCACGGTTGCTGTAAATCGCGCTGATTAAATCTAACGATCGCTTGTCATGTCGAATCTTTTCCCCCCTTAGTTGATCAGAACAAAATGGATGTTACTACTTGTTCAGAAGACATTTTCCGGTGAAAATTCTTATGTTGGTCAAGCTTTCAAAAGTGAATCTGTGATTCTAAATGAGAGTATCCCACAGCCAGACAGCACACTCGCCTCAAAACACTGTGTTCATCCGCACTGTTTCATGCCGATTTACAACCCACGTAAAGATGATAATTCCACGAATCACTGCAGTTACAGATTTCGAACAGAGATGGCGACAAAAAGGGAAAAAACTACGGACTGCAGCTTTAAGAACAGGCCAAACTCACATTTCCAAAGTGCTGTTGTTCATTCCTGTTATGAATTACCCTTTGGACACTAAACTTTATAAAAATCAACATGATTGTCTTGAACCATTCTTGTAACTTAAGTTAGTATTACTATAAAAGGCCTTTATAACAGACTTTTTGAAAACATTTTAAGTTGGTCAAAACTCAATGAGGGATTGAGAGTGTATTTACCATTTAACATTGACCCCCAGTTTCACAGACAAGGCTTAAGTCTAGTCCCAGACTAAAATTCATGTTTGAGCTGTTTTAACTGAAAGCAAATTGCACTGACATATCTTAAAATATGTGCCATTGTTTTGTCTCAAGATGCACACCAGTAATGTTTGTTTCTAATGCACGTTTATAAAAGCTACTTGAATGCCCTAATTGAACTAAGGGCTAATCCTGGCTTAAACTTAGCCCTGTCTGTGAAACCCAGGGCCAGTTGCATAAACATAGCCAATATGTTAAGACTGTGTCTTAAGTTCTAGTATGACCAACTAGCGGTTAGTTAAGGGGCAGTTAAAGTCACTTTTTAGTATCAAATTAGACCAATCTACGTTTCTGACTTAAAACAGTTATGAACAGTTTAAAAGAAAAAAATGTGATGACTAACTTTTAAGACTAGTCTTAACACTTTATGCAACTCAGCCTTAGCTTTGCTTAGCCAAGAAAGAAAAAAAGCTGTTTAAAAAGCAGGACTATTGGCTGACATCTTGCCTAATTAATATTCATGAGACGCTGATAATACTTTTAGACCATTTCAACATCCAAACACCCAACATTGGACCCCATTGACTTGGAAAACAACATTTGTTTTGTGTTCCACTGAAGAAAGAAAGTCATAGAGATTAAAAACAGCATGAATGGTGAGTAAATCAGAATTTCCATTTTTGGGTAAACTTTCATTTTAAGACATTTATGGCCAAATTTATTTGGCATTAAAAAACTACTGTCAGGCCTCAGGATTTACTGAAGACACGCAGTGAAAAACTGGCACTGAAAAGGCATGGACAGGGTTACTTTGCAGATGACCTTATTGCATATGCAATTGTAGGAGTTTCCCTTGCAAATGCAAAATGTATGGGAGGAGGATATTTAAATGACTAATGCAAGGTGATTTACTAAGGTTTGCGCTAGTCAATTTATTAGTATTTGCGCCCCAATTTTGCACCTGTGTTGTTAGTAGATCACCCGCATCTGATTATCAGCGGCTCTGCTTGTTTGCGTACGCTAATCTGCGCTGCTCTTGGTAGATTGCGCTGGTCATTATGGAAATGGTCCAGCTGCCTCTGTGTTCTTTAATTTGTGCGGCATCAGTAGATCACACACAGAACTTGTTTGGCGCTTTCATGTAATTGCAGTCTCACGCTAATTTCCCCCTTTTTATAAATCTGGCCCTTAATATAATATATATGAGAGCATGACAATAGATTGTAGGAATGACGTAGAGAGACGTATTGTGTTTCCCTCAGTCTCGTCACTGTCATTTGATGTGTCTTTCCTCAGACTGCGCAGACTCTTAGGATGAATGTGAGTGTGTTAGAGGGTGAGTCAGTCTCCATTAGTCTGTCTTTGCGCCTTTTCGACTTTATGAGGTCTGAGCGTTTGGGATGAATAATTGTGCCGCTCTATGTCAGCTCCTGGCGCCACGGCTGTTTACACTCTGGCACCTGCTCCTTTTTAATTAGCTGCCGGGCCAGATCATCTCTTAATCGATTTTGAACATTAAGAAACAAAAGGGAGTCGTAGATAGGGGCCCTGGCAATGGGGCGGCCCCCACCTCCTGCAGGGGGAGGTGTGAAGAGAAGCCACCCCCTAATGAGCCGGGGCATCTAAGTGTCACACTCGCACCGAGCCTCATCTACAGACACACAATCATCTTCAGAAATGGTCCAAAACTTTGGTGGGTTTTATTAGCTCATCAGTGCACCCAGCACGCTAGACACCAGGACCACTGAGTGGAAACACGTTTTTTTTTCTTCTCGCTTTTCTTCTGTCTTTTTTCCCTTCTTGATGCGGTGCTAAGGGTCATTGGAGATGACAGTCTTGAGCCAAATACATTTCAGAAATGAAGCGTTTCGTCTGAAAAGTTCAGATGACCTCCTCTACTTTACTAGGCCAACGGGAAGCATAAAAACATTTGCTTTGTTTAATTGTCTGGCAGCGTTTTAGCGAACACGGTGGTTTGCGCAGATTGCGCAATCTCGTAATCTGTGGCACGCTGGTACTTGTGCATCTAGTCTGTAGAGGGAAGCTATTGAGCACAGACTCTGTGTGCAACGACGTGCTCATCGATTCCAATTACTCTAAATCTCCACATTACCGTCGGCGAGCGGCAGAGACAAGAACATTTGCAGTAATGACCGAAAAATCAAATTGCGGTGATTGTTTTACTGTTCCTTGGTAAACAAAGATGTTTGTTTAGTAATATCTTCCCATCTATTGATTGGACTGAAGGCATTATTAACCCAGCTGAGGGCTCAGCCACGTGGCACTAACGGAATGAACATCAATCGCAGAAGTCAATCATCTGTCACTCATCTTGTCAACAAGGACCTGACCCAGATTTTCCCTGAATCTATGCATTCATTTACCTTAACCATTAGGCCTTTAAATAAGAAACTGCGGTAACACTTTATTTTACAGTGTCCTTGTTACATATGTTACATGTACTTACCATAGTTATAACAGTCAATTATGCATAATTAACCCTCAACCAAAACCTAATCTTACCCTAACCCTATAGTAAGTACAGTTAATTATTATTACTCAGTACTTACATATATAATTACACTGTAACACAGACACCTTAAAGGATTAGTTCACTTAAAAAAAAAACTTTTGCTGATAATTTACTCACACCCATGTCATCCAAGATGTCCTTGTCTTTCTTTCTTCAGTTGAAAAGAAATTAAGGTTTTTGATGAAAACATTCCAGGATTTTTCTCCATTTAATGGACTTCAATGGGACCCAAACGGTTCAAGGTCTAAATGACAGTTTCAGTGCAGCTTCAAAGGGCTTTAAACGACACCAGACGATGAATAAGAGTCTTATCTAGCGAAACAATCGGTCATTTCAAAAATAAATAAAAAAGTTTAACTTTTATAAGCACAAATGCTCGCCTTGCTCAGTTCTGTGATGCGCGTTTATGCAGAGGTGGAAAGAGTACTAAAATTTTCTACTCAAGTAAAAGTACTATTACTTCAATAAAATTTTACTTAATTACAAGTAAAAGTACCGGTCTAAAAATCTACTCGAGTAAAAGTAAAAAGTAGCTCATTTAAAATGTACTCAGAGTAAAAGTTACTGAGTAACTTTAACAGCGGGGGTGGGGTGGGAGACTCTCCTTTGAAGGGCTGTAACCTATGAGAGTTTCACATAACCGTCTCAGAAAATATCACGGTTTATATTGTATTGTTAAATTATGGTTATTATTCCCATCAGTTAAAATAACAGTTAAATAATTGAAACATTTGTTCAATAAAACATATCTAATCAACTAATTTTAATAATTGATTAGGAATTAGATGAACAACTTATTTATATCATTAATAACTTATTAAAGGATTAGTTCACTTTTAAAAAAACTTTTGCTGATAGTTTACTCACCCCCATGTCATCCAAGATGTCCATGTCTTTCTTTCTTCAGTCGAAAAGAAATTAAGGTTTTTGATGAAAACATTCCAGGATTTTTCTCCATATAATACACTGGGTGCCAAACGGTTCAAGGTCCAAATAACAGTTTCAGTGCAGCTTCAACGGGCTTTAAACGACACGAGACGATGCATAAGGGTCTTATCTTGCGAAACGATCCGTCATTCCTAAAATAAATAAAAAAACTGTAAGTTTTATGCCTTACTCTGTTCCGTAATGCGCGGGTCGTGACTCTCCTGTTCGAACTCGTTCATCAAAATGAACGAGTCTTTTTTCGAGTCATTTTGTTTGTTAAATGAACGAAATGACTCGAAAAAAGACTCGTTCATTATGATGAACGAGTTTCGCAAGATAAGACCCTTATGCATCGTCTGGTGTCGTTTAATGCCATTTGAAGCGGCACTGAAACTGTTTTGGGTCCCATTGAAGTCCATTATATGGAGAAAAATCCTAGAATGTTTTCATCAAAATCCTTAATTTCTTTTCAACTGAAGAAAGAAAGACATGGACATCTTGGATGACATGGGGGTGAGTAAACTATCAGCAAAAGTTTTTGTTAAAAGTGAACTAATCCTTTAATGTTTAAAAACAATTGAGTTCTATGAAATGTTTAAAAACAATTGAGTTCTATGAAATGTTTTTTATTCAGAATTTTTTTCTTTTTTATGATTTAATACAAATATAGATTTATCAAAAACGGTGGTAATCAAATAAAAGTTTAGCAAAGGTGTTTATCATTTTAGTTTTTGGCAAAGTGCTGCAAAACAGATGTACTCAAACCATGCACAAACAATATATATTCCTTATTATTGTCATTGTTGTTGTTTATTCTGTTAATGTTAATATTATTATGAGAAGTACATTCTATTGTAGGCCTAAAATAGTAATACTGTAGGCCTATATCTGTGATAATTTCTGCTAGTAAAACCGAACTTTTATTTTGACGGGTTAAGTCCTGTTTCAGAGTGTATTTGACAATGTTTTTTTCCATTCAAATAAAATTACGAAAATGCTTATTAGGCGATGTTCATGGAAATGTTCATGTATCCATGTAGGCTAGGCTACTTGTATTGTGTGTGCGATGCTGCAAAACACCATGAGCGGCGTCGCGTACTTGAGTATGTAGTAAGTAGACGAAACTGCACAGCTCACACAGAGACACGCAGAACTAGCAGATTATATAGCTGCATAGCAGTCTTTTGTGCTTTAATATTGACAGATCATGTCGCGATTTTATTTATTGTACAGCTTTACTGTACAATGAATCGATTTATTCATCCATACATCTACCAGTTTGCGTGTTTTACGTGACATCTGCAAGGCTATTCCCTGACCAGGGCTTCACATACCGGTATGTGTGCGAGTGAGATTTTGACAGCATTTCACGTTCAGCTGGGTGGGTCTGCATCTCTGTCTGTCTGTCAGTTGGGTCCGCATCACTGTCTGTCTTGTCCGTCACCTTCTCCATATTGTTTTGTGATTTTAGCGCGTCTGTTCTCCCGCCCTTCAATCAATTAATGCTGTAGTTTCCGCAGCGCGATGTTCACCCAAAGCTTTTTTTTTTTTTTACTCAGTAACGGATATGTTTTAAAATGTAGCGAATTACAATACTTCAAACAAAACATACTTAAGTAAAAGTAAAATTACAGATTTTAAAAACTACTTAAAAAAGTAGAAGTACACAAAAAAACTACTCAATTACAGTAACGCGAGTAAATGTAATTCGTTACTTTCCACCTCTGCGTTTATGTGACGTCACGTAATACGCAATTACGTTGAAAAGGTCACGAACGAACGTCACGAATGCGCATCACGGAACAGAGCAAGGCGAAATGCAACTGGAGAAAACAAAAAGGGAAAAGAAAAGATTAAATAAAATGGAAATACTTAGGATTAAATAAAGTGTAATGTATTCAGAAAATAATGTAATTAGAAGAATCCATCCGTCCAACATTAAAGCTGTTTCTGCGCATTGTTTTCAAATAGAGCATGCCTCCCTTCTGCTATTGGTCAGCCAAACAGATAGCCCCGCCCCCAAACACTCTATTGGCTGAACTAATGTTGCTCTGTTGGGTTTGAAAGCACAACAGAGCCACAGGGTTTGCACTTTTTGGTTCAGATTAAAAATTTCTTGGTTAGAATCGAAAGTGATCGGAAGCATCAAATCATCATATTAAAATGATTTCTGAAGGATCATGTGACCAAGGATCCATGTAATGAAGTAATGCTAAAAATAGAAAACATTTTAAATTGTAATATATCACAATATTGTTTTTTTGATCAAATAAATGCAACCTTGTGAGAAAAAATGTCTTAACGACCCCTTTTGAATTTCATTCAACATAATTTCCATCAATATAGGTCTTATGTAAGAGAAGACATCTTAAACTCTGACTGAAAAGGGGGTGAAATAGGCTCATGATAGCCTAATGACACAATGACAAGCAACACAGTCTTTTACAACCCCAGTGAGGTCCTAAATTTCCTGACAGCTCGGGGAGCAGAGGCTCATTTCTCTATGGCCAATAAATGGACGGTCGATTCAACAGGCCAGTGGTTCGAGGCTGCTCTAATTCACCACCCGTGTCGTAAATCTCCCTGCCCAACTGCTTTTAACACACGTTCCACACAGGATGTGTTTATTTGTTTCTCTCTGGCCATAATTGCATTTCACTGATTTCAGTTTTCATTTACACGGTTATGCACAATATTTTCTGTAGTCAGAGCGTGGGCGTCCTTGCAGAAATCCTGGCAAACTCTGTCGGAGTAGACGATCGGGAGCTTGTAACCCGTAGGCCGTGTGTAATCCACACTGGTTGTCGCTTTGGGTTGTGGGAATCCTCAGTTGATGTGTAGTGTGAAAGAAATCTGTATTTTACTTTCCAGATCTCTACTGAATGTATCTTAAACATGTTTTTTTTTAAAATAATAATACACATGATGTACTGTATATTGTATATAAAGTCATACAAAGGCAAAACAACTATTCCAATTTGGAACTTACATTACAAAAAATTACACATTTACTGTTTTTTCATTTTATCATGGTATCCTAGAGTATTTAGAAAGTGAATAAAATAATTTATATTTTAAATATTTAGCATATTTAAAGCCTATATGCAGCTGAATGTTGTATTCTTACTATTTTAGATGCTATATATATATATATATATATATATATTGCATCTAAAATCTATATATATAATATATTCAATTATATATATATATATAATCTATATCTAAAATCTATATATATGCACAATACTTATTAAATGTGCTCACAGTCTATTGCCGTCTATTTTTTTGTTTTTTTGTGTGTGTGTGTGTGCATGTTTTTACTTTAATCTTTAAAGGTCTTTCAATATGGCCCATTGTGAGTTGTTTGGTTCCAGACATCATTGTGATGAAGCGTGGCGCTAATCTAACAAGTTACAGCAGGATAAAAAAAGCATTTCTTACTAATCAGGGACAAGGCCATATGGATGGAGTTTGATTACATTAACTTTAATTAACATTACTGTCATCTGTGTGTGATTAGTGGACAGATGTTGGGTAAGGCCTGCAGTCTGTGAAGGTACTGTAATGTGGATCTCAGGTGCTCGCACAGCCTCTCTCTGGATGTCTGGCATTTCAGCGGGGCTGGAGCGAGGGGGGATTTTCTTTCCTCTTTTTCATTCTTTTCACGAGCGGATGGGAGGGGATTTATTTAACCTGCTGCTCGACACAGCCGGTGGCCATAAGAGGGAGCTCTAGATATGTCTTTCTTCTGGAGAGGTGTGTTTGTCTTTGGGAGTGTTTTATGCTAGTTTAAGCCCATGCTTCAGAGAAATGTGTGAAATGTGATGCTGGGCTGTTGGCACTATCAAAAAAAAAAAAAAAAAAAAAAAAAATACTATGGCGGTGCCATGGTTCACTTATGATACCAGATGGTAATACCATGTTATGTCGACATATGATATACAGTATATGTATCATAGTAGCGTACTGTTAATGTTTAGGATTACAATATTCATATATTATGGGGTTACAAAGTACTTTTAAAAATGCCATCATGTTGCACATTTTTGCACGATTTATCCAAAAACACAATAGCATTACCATTAATACACACTCTTACACTACCCCTACCCCTAAACCTACCCATAACAGAAAACTTTCTGCATTTTTACAAAAATATCACTTAGTATGATTTATAAGCTTTTTTCCTCATGGGGACCAAAAAATGTCCCCACAAGGACAAGCATTTTGGATATTGCCTTCTTTGTGGGGAAACAATCTTTGTTTATGGTGTTTATATTTAACCAGTTTGGCTAATGCAGGCCCCAACCAGAGCTAGATAGTATTCCCACCAATAACCTGTTTTGACCAGCTTGGCCCCAACAAATGACCATAAATTCATTGAACGGAGCTGATGATGACATCACTGTTTTCTCCAGAGCTGATTTATAGATTAATTGATCTCATTCCATAATTGATGAACTTAAACCAAACTGAATCAACACTGAACTGACCAATGTAAAGCTGCTTTGAAACAATCTGTATTGTATAAAGTGTTATATAAATTCCCCCCTGGAATTAATAAAGTTTATCAACTAAATAAAGGTGACTTGAAAAACGATAATTTTGGATTTGCCATCTTGGGACAACTTGCACAACAAATACAGAAAGACAGTGGGACTGAAATAATTTTCCTTGTTCATCTCCAGATTTGTCGCATGGATGCACGTTTCTCAGGACGGGAGCAGTTCCTGTTTGTGTCAGACGAAGTCAGTGAGGCCTGGTGTCAATAACGCTCCGGTTCTTCACACACCTGCCGGAGATCCAGCATCACACCTCGCAGCCTCAGAGTCAGACTGTGACCCAGGTAATGAAGCTTCCAGAGCGGAAGATCAAATCACTTTCACACACCCTGAGCCAGGATGTGTCGGACTAACAAACACCATAAGCTCTGCAGTGTACTGGGGAAGCATATGTCCGCTGGAATATTTGTAGCAGAAGAAAAAAAGAGAGAGAGAGAGAGAGAGAGAGAGAGGAGGAGAGAGAGAGAGAGAGAGAGAGAGAGAGAGAGAGAGAGAGAGAGAGAGAGAGAGAGAGAGAGAGGCGCGAGTTCCCCCAGTATTCTCAGCAGGCAGGAACATCTCGGGGTCAGCGGCACATATCTGCACGGATTATCACGCTGTCACACTCCGCCTCACGCCAGCGGATAACAAGCCAGCCTGCTGCTGAAAGGAGGAGGGCACGAGGAGAGAGAGAGAGAGAGAGAGAGTGACAGAGACGACACACGTGTCCACAAACTCACACACAACATATTTGCATGACACACGGTCAAGAGTGCTGCATAAAGAACATGAAATTTCATGTGGACAACCTGTGTAAATAACGTGATTTAAGAGGATTTTGGTCTTTATGGTGCAAAAAAAAATGTCTTAATTAGTTTTTTTATTAGTCCGTTAAAAATATCTAATAATTATTAAACGATATTGATTTATGAGATGTTAGGATTTGTTGTTGACTTGTTTATACCATAAAAGTAAAAGCTAGTGCAGTAAGAAACTTTATAAAAAAAAAACAGTCTCTGAAAACTAGTCATAATATCTTTTATAAGAATTTTTATTAATAGAAATTAATAAAGCATGCTTTGCTATTTACAGAACATACAATTACGACACATAATTAGTAGAGTATTAATGTCTTCTGTTTAAAAAAAAACATCTAAAATCTGAATTTTTACATTCATCAAAATATTTTAGTGTATGAAAAAATTCTAAATAATAAAATGAGTTAAAAAATACTTTGAATAAAAATAAGCCAAAATCCAGCCTAAAAACATTCAAATATCATGCATCCCTACTAATTGGCACATTTGCAAACACTTTAGTGACCTCATGTGAATGTCCTCTTTTCACCCTTTTTCTATTTGCTGATTAATCTCAGTACTTTGTTAGTTGAACGCCTTGTGCTTTTTAGAACCAAATTATTTAGAACCAAAACATTTTTTTGTTATAAGCCAAATCAGATATTATTTGCTTCCAAAATCCCTTCAAAAATCTTAATATGTCATACATCCCTTATTAGCACATTTACTGCACAGTCACATTTTAGTGAGATCATGTGAATGCGAGGCCTTTTTTAATCTTATTCACCCTTTGTTTGTGGGCATTAGGTGCAAAAACCTTGTGGTTTTGTGTGTCCGAACACTGAAAGGACCTTCTGAAAAACATTATGAACAAAATAAAAATGCATTTACATTTATGCGTTTGGCAGGCATTTATATCCGAAGCTAATTTCAGTAGATGCATTCTCTGGGAATCGAACCCATTATGTTGCGTTGAGACCTTGAGAGCAAAAAAATAAACACCCATCGGAGAAAAGCTTTTTTCGTATTGTTATGCATTAAAATTGGCATCTTTAATATAAAAGCAAACAACCCCAAACCCTTCAATATATGCATGTTTGCTTTGTCCACTTGGCTTGTTTGTCCACTTTTCCCCGCGAACAGACATGATGCTCGTAAGATACATAAAGAACGAGAGCTTCTCCTCCCCGCTGTGGAAATGTTGCTTGGCATTTGCAGTAAACACAACAGATGGTGTGACTATGCAGGCCAGTAATTTTCAAATCAATAGTGCAGCTCACAGGACCAACTGTGTGTTCTGCCGGAGGAACTCCATGACAGGCCCAGAGGAGATTCGCTCAAGGCGCGACAAACACACACAAAGGCGGCGTTTTCCCTTTTCTCTCCCTTTTAGAAAACACACAAAACGTGAGGAGCAAAAAAGCCTTCAAACACGCTCCATCTCCATCCGTGTCTTCCGTGGAACTCATCTCAGGCCTGACACTTATGCCCCATAGCTCTTCGGAGAGCAAATAAAGGCAGCCCTCATGCGATCAAACGAAAATCTCCATATGATGGATCCGAAAGGTACGCGTTTATGACCCATCCGTCACTCCGCTCCCGGTGCTTGGTAAATAGCCCGCTGTACTTATTAAGGCTCTTGCTGCGTTTCAGCTGATTGGCAGTCAGTGGGAGCAATCATAGAAAGATACAGATGCCCATTAGGACGTACACATGTTGTCATGGCACTTCTGAGAACGACAGAGGGCTGTAAACGCTAATAAGACCATCAGTTAATGCTGCTGGCTCCGGATGTGGCCTCGGGGTTCTATTCGCTGATGCATCTCCGAGGGATTTGTTTGTGGAAAAATGCGTTTTTTTTACATTAAACAATTGGCGGAATCGGACTAAAAAGTGAAGGCAGGCAGCCTTGTGCTTTTTAGAACCGTCGTATTTGTATTATATTAAAAGCAAAAACAAGCAAGAGAGAGAATATATTGGGAACTTGAAAAGAGAAAGCAAATAAACAAACAACCAGAAGAGGTGAAAAGAAGGACGAAGAGAAAACAAATGGAAAAAAAGAGGGTAGGCTATATAGATCATCAGATTTCTCTGAGAACTGAGACCTGACCCTTGGCAAGACGCAAACAGCCCACTGCCGCATTGCAGAGTCACACGCCGTACGTCACGAGACAGCTTCTTTAGATCACTATTTATGGTTCATTAAGTATTTTCCGAGCTGTGTTGCTGCGTACTTGTTATGTTGTGGAGGAACGAACACCATCGCCTGACCTCTGCTTCATTCTGCTTGTGCAAATAGCCATTCCTCATAGGCTGACGTTGTTATTTAAAGTGGAATATTAAGTCGGCGTTCACGCCACCGTGGCTTTCCGTAATTGTCTCTCTCTTTCCTTATCTGTATGTATTAAATTTGGGTGGTTTTACATGTACAAACAAGGATTGTGTCAATCATAGAGGGTCTTTTTACTTTCCTTTTCATGACTAAATCATCCGTCACGATTCGTTTCAGCCTAGACATTCTAGCATTAATGAAATGAATTTGCTTTGTTGTTTGGTTTCATTTTCAATAAGTGGGTTTTTGTTTGATCTGATCTGATTCAGGGATGGTGTTGTACGAATAAAGCAGGGTTATGCAGCAGAGTGAGTGGGCTGTTTACTGCCTGACTTTCAGTGTACATTGTGTCATGTGGTTTTGACCATAAATGATACATCACAATAGTCTTCATTTAAATAATTCCCGCCCAAACCATATGGCAAAAAAGAGGTTGAGGCCTGGTTGAGTTGCATTAGTGTGTTGAAACTCATGTTAAGGAGCGTGATGTTTTCGATATACGCTCAAAGCAGTTGACCAATCAGAGCTCATTGAGCTTTTTGGAAGGAGGGGCTTCACAACGACACAAGGGTGTGTTTCCCAAAAGTAGTGTTAGCCAACTATGGTCGCAATTTACATTGGACTCTGTTGGTAACGACGGAACTTGCGACCATAGCTTTCCTGTAGCTCAAACAGTAGAGTGTTGGTGCTTGCAAAGCCAAGGTCATGGGTTCGATTCGCAGGGAAAGCAAGAACTGATAGGAATGTCAGACTGATCTCATGAAATGGCCTATGTATGACACGCCAATTCGTATATCCATTTTTGGCGTGCTATCAACACGCATAATCGCTTTTCAGCGTGTTTATGAACGCCGTTGACTTAACGTTACATTACTGTATATATAAGTATATGGCCTACCCATACCCCGTCCCTAAACCTACCCGTCACTGGGGTTAAGACCATTTATGAGTCTTCCCCTACCATCCTAGGAAAAAAAATATCGCTCCCCCAGATGTAGATCTACATTTTGCTTCGTTTCGCTCGGACATTTAACGGCGTGTAAATACACGCAGAATCACTCGGACATTTAACGGCGTAGACATACACGCATACACGCGGATAGCTCAAAATGCGTATAGATAACACGCCACTTGACTTGAAAGTGGCGTGTATGCTTACGCAAAAGTCATGATGTCATGTTGCGAATGTAAAAATGCGTACCTTGAAATGCAATGTAAGTCACTTTGGATAAAAGAGTCAAATACATAAATGTAAATAAAGTTGGCTTTTGGGAAACACACCCCTGAGTGTTATGCCCCGTACACATTGTATGATTTTGGGCCGTCCCAGATTAAATAAAGAGGACCAATCAGATTTCTGAGGGCGTGGCTCCTAAACCGTGGTTCTACATCGTACAGTGAGAGAGGTTCAAAGACGGCCGTTGTCACGGTCTTGCGACCAAAGATAGCATGCAATACTTTTCTAACAGTGTCAGAAATTTAGCATGATTATCTCAGTGTGTTTGCTGGTACGCCCTACATCTACTGACTAGCCAATAAAACTGCAACATGAAATGGCGAACTGATCAAAGTGACATGGCCCTCAAACTTAAAAATACTTACCTCAAGATCCATTTGCAAGATTGTCATGCAAAGTTGGCCTCTTTTCCCTGCATTGACCGTGTCCATATTCTCCTCTTTCGCTTCCTCTTTTTTTCAGTGCACGTAAAAACCACAATTGCCAAAGTGAAGAAAATTCATTCGGCTCTATTTCTTCACCACTAGCACATGCTGATGACGTCTTCTATTCTAACTTGCGTCGTTGCTTAAGATTCAATAGGTGTCATCATCGCACAGTCTACATACATGCATGTCGTACCCAAGTTTATTAGATCCATGTTGTACTGTGTGATTTGTAATGATTTTATAGGATTGTCGAAATCACACAATCTGTAGCAGGCGTTACAGACAGAAGAGAGGTGCTGCAACAATGGAAAATATGTGGGAAAAGAATGTGATTTTTGAGCATTCAAGCATGAAAACTAGTAGACTTTGACTTTGTAAAAGGGCCTGTGTTTATTTAGATTCACAATT
Organism: Chrosomus eos; assembly: GCA_036326025.1. Classification (NCBI taxonomy): domain Eukaryota; kingdom Metazoa; phylum Chordata; class Actinopteri; order Cypriniformes; family Leuciscidae; genus Chrosomus; species Chrosomus eos. Next base: position 9,252,710 of record CM070840.1, read on the forward strand.
GTTATACTCTTATTCTAACCTTGTTCTTGCACTGACATCCCCAAACAGTTGCATATTCTCCACCATCTAGTGGATGATCTCAGTGCGTAGGTGGTGTAATTCAAAGATGGCCTTAACTTTAGATGTTGTTCTGTGCCCAAAACCCCTCTAAAACGTACTCGGTTACTAACGTAACCTCGGTTCTCTCTAGAGAGGGAACGAGTACTGCGTAATATCTTACGCTATGGGGAAACACTCTTTCCTCGAGATATTGAAGCCAAAAATTATCCTTAATTTTTTTAATCATGCAAAACGCTTTTGCAGCAGCAAGCAGACAAGGGCGAAACAGCTCGCGCGCCCATTGGCTGCCTCGCTGGAAAAGCTGCAGCCTATCGAGTGAAGGCACTGCGTGACGTAATGACGAATGAAGACGCTTCGCGCTCATTTCGTCATGTCCCGCCAGTATAGGCGTGGTCTCGCCCTGTAAATACCCCTCGATAGCTGTATTTCTCTGATTTTGTACACCGAAGCGAACCAGAGCATAGTTCAAGCACGGCAAGATACGCAGTACTCGTTCCCTCTCTAGAGAGAACCGAGGTTACGTTAGTAACCGAGTACGTTCTCTTACGAGAGTATCTCTCGTACTGCGTAATATCTTACGCTATGGGGACCCCATACAAAACGCCGTGCGGACAGGGATCCAACACCAGAGTCCCGGGGCCAAGCCCGGGGCACATCTAGTGCATAATCACCATAACTCACATAGAGTAGAGGAGGAGAGGCTAGAAGCATCACTCCTTCATAAAAGTCCCGTAGGGGTACCGACCCGTAAGGGCAACATAGCCGCACTGGCGGCCGATAAGCCCGAAGTTCAGACCGCCAAAAGCTTAGCTTGTAAGGCGGGCACCTCCAGGTTATAGTACTTGATAAATGTCGACGGCGAGGCCCAGCCCGCAGCCGTACAGATATCCTGCAGGGAGACCCCGCTATACCATGCCCACGACGAGGCCACGCCTCTTGTGGAGTGCGCTTTGACACCCAATGGGCACCGCAGGCCCTTGGAAGTGTAAGCCAGCGCTATGGCATCCACTATCCATCTGGATAGGCTCTGTTTTGAGGCGGCGAGTCCCTTAGAACGGCCGCCAAACAAAACGAAAAGCTGCTCGGTCTGCCTGAACTCAGGCGAGCGGGACACATAAGCCCTTAACGCCCTGACAGGGCAAAGGAGACTCGCGTCCCTCTCCTCATCGAGAACCGGAAGGGCTGACAGGGAAATTACCTGGGCCCTAAACGGTGTATTGAGGGATTTCGGCACGTAGCCGTGCCTCGGTTTGAGTACGACCTTTGAGTCGTTAGGCCCAAACTCCAGACAAGACGCGCTTACAGAAAGCGCCTGTAAGTCCCCTACACGCTTCACTGAAGCGAGAGCCAATAGAAACACCGTCTTAAGGGACAGGTGCTTCATGTCCGACAGCTGGATCGGCTCAAACGGGGCGCCTTTCATGGCCTCCAAGACCATGGAAAGGTCCCAAGCCGGGACTGAAGGGGGCCTGGGAGGGTTTAACCTCCGAGCTCCTCGTAGGAAACGCACGACTAAGTCGTTTTTCCCCAGTGACTGGCCAGACACCGGTTTAGCAAACGGTGCTATGGCCGCCACGTAAACTTTGAGCGTGGATGGGGTCCTTCCCTTATCCATCAGCTCCTGAAGGAAGGCAAGCACTTCCTTAACCCCGCAGTCCACAGGTGAAAAGCCACGGGCTCGACACCAAGTAGAGAACACCGACCATTTCGAGGCATAGAGCCGTCTGGTAGACGGAGCTCTAGCCTGCGCGATCGTGTTTAGCACTCCTTCCGGGAGGCTAGCGGGTACCCGTTGATGGCCCATGCGTGCAGGGACCACAGTTCCGGGCGAGGATGCCAAATCGAGCCCTCCGCCTGAGAGAGGAGATCTCTCCTCAACGGTACAGGCCACGGGGCAGTGCTGGCCATCCGCATCAGGACCGGAAACCAAGCCTGGTTCGTCCAGAGCGGAGCTACAAGCAGCACTGGGCATCCATTTTCCCTGATCCGTTCCAACACCTGAGGCAGGAGCGAGACAGGGGGAAAAGCATACAGGGGACCGCTGGGTCAAGCATGGGCCAGCGCGTCCCTGCTTTTCGAGAAGAATACTGGGCAGTGAGCGTTCTCGCGGGACGCGAACAGGTCCACCTGCGCTCTGCCAAACGTTTCCCACAGCAGCTGGACCGTCTGCGGATGCAGCGACCATTCTCCTGTCGGGACGTTGTCTCTGGACAGCTTGTCTGGACCCGTATTCAGGTGCCCAGGCACGTGCGCCGCTTTCAGAGAAAGGAGGTTGCGCTGGGCCCAGACCAAGAGGGGTTCCGCCAGCCTGCAAAGGCGTGTGGACCCGATGCCGCCCTGGCGATTTATGTACGCCACCACTGACATGTTGTCCGACCGGACCAATACGTGGTGGCCTATTATCTGGGGACAGAAGCGCCTTAGCGCTTTGTCGACTGCCATTAATTCCAAGCAGTTTATGTGAAGGAGCTTCTCCCGTACTGACCATAGGCCAGCTAGTGGTCTGCCCTCGAGCAGCGCTCCCCGCCCCGATGGGGAGGCGTCCGTAGACACCACCTTCACACCCGAGGCGATCCCCAGACTCACACCTGACTGATACCAGCCGGTCACTTTCCTCGGTTTCAGAGCTGAAACGCACTGAAGGTCGACCCTGAGGCGAAATAGACCCGCGGTCCACGCCCTGGGGGAACTCGTGCTTTTAGCCATAGCTGCAGTGGGCGCATGCGGAGCAGGCCCAACTGGAGTACGGAGGCTGCTGAGGCCATCAGACCCAGCATTTTCTGAAACCTTCTGAGCGGGACTATAGAGCCGTGGCGGAAGGATCTCGCGACGTGCTGAATATTTAATCCGCGCTCCGGTGACAGGCGTGCCGTCATGGATAGCGAGTCCAACACTGTTCCCAGAAGGAAATTCTCCGACTGGGGAGCAGTGAGCTTTTCGCCCAATTGACTGTAAGGCCCAGCTCCTCGAGATGCTCGAGTAATGCGGCCCTGTGTTCTATGAGCTCCGTTCGTGAACGAGCTAGAATCAGCCAATCGTCCAAGTAGTTCAAAACTCGCATGCCCCGAAGTCTCAGGGGGGGCGAGGGCCGCGTCCATGCACTACGTGAACGTACGGGGTGCTACTGACAGGCCGAACGGCAGGACTGTGTATTGATATGCCTGGCCCTCGAAGGCGAATCTCAAGAATCGCCTTTGATGGGACGCTATTTGTATTTGAAAATAGGCGTCTTTCAGATCTATTGACATGAACCAGTCTCCTTGGCGCACTTGCGCGAGGATTTTCCTGGTCGTAAGCATTCTGAACTGGCGCTTCACAAGCGTTCTGTTCAGCAGTCGCAGATCTAGAATGGGTCTGAGCCCACCATCTTTTCGGTACCAGAAAATATCTGCTGTATAAGCCCCCTTCGCCCTGAGAAAGAGGTTCTATAGCCCCTTTTTCTCAGTAGTTTCGCTATCTCGGCTCGAAGTAGATGAAACACTTCGCTATACACCGTAGTTTCGACTCGCGCCGTATAACGGCGGGGGCGTCGAGCGAACTGTAGCGAACAGCCTCTCGTTATAGTGTTCAACACCCATTCTGATACCCCGGGAAGCCTTAACCACGCATCTGCGTGAATAGCTAGGGGTAGAATGAAATCTGGGCTCTGGCCGCGGCAGGACGGCGGCTCGAGAGCCCCTGTGTACTGGGAACACAGCACCGTGTTTACAGCGTTCGAGGCGGGGGGCGCGCTGATCACAGCGGGCAGCCTGGCCGCGCTCAGCTTCTCTATGGCGGGACGCGCAGAGAAAGCGAGCGGGGCGAATCCTGTGGGATTCGGCGCGTGTGAGGGAATGTGGGCACATTTACTAAATGCGGCACATTTTCTACACTGAGAATACTGTCAGCTCGCGCGACTAAATCACTGCTGTGTATACAGCGTGCGAGGCGCGCGCTGATCAAAGCCGGCAGCCTGGCCGCGCTCAGCTTCTCTGTGACGGGTTGTGCAGAGAAGACGAGCGGGGGTGAATCCCGTGAGATTCGGAGTGTCTGTGAGAAATGCGGGCGCGAGACAGCGGGCACATTTTCTGCACGGAGAATGCTCGGCTCGCGCCGACTGAATCAACGCTGTGTTCACAGCGTGCGAGGTGCGCGCTAATCACAGCGGGCAGCCTGGCCGCGCTCAGCTTCTCTGTGACGGGTTGTGCATAGAAAGCGAGCGGGGGTGAATCCCGTGGGATTCGGCGTGTCAGTGAGGAAATGCGGAACAGCGGGCACATTTACTGCACTGAGAACACTGTCGGCTCGCGCCGACTAAATGTGTGTTAGTTTCGTTTTTACAGAAACCAAGGGACACGCATCGTGTAGTGTAAGCGGGCATTGTATGGGCGCGTTCACCACATTTTCTGCACAACCAACATGAGTTGGTTTTATTTGTGCTAGCCCTGCACCGTGGCGGGCTGTGTCTGGGTGTGGGAATGGGCACTGGGACGTGGGCATTCTTACAACACTCGTAACACCATCGGCCGTGGCCGGAACACCAGAAAATGCACTCTTTATTGGATTTATCTGGGTAGCCATAGAAACGGCTTTTGTGCGCAGGCAAGCGGGCTGAGACACCGGCTGCTTCACTGCGAAATACACTGGGACAGTCACAACGCATGGAACTGAACGAGCGAGAAGTTTTGGTGGAAATCCGGCCGCAGCGGGATCTGAACACCGTCACTTTCCTAGAGAGACTAGGAAGGCCTTGAGACCTCGGGCTTTACCTCAATCCTCGGCCGGGGCCCGCGCTGAGGGGGGCGGCGTCCAGCAGAGCGAGAGCGCGGTGTTTGATCTCGGGCCTGGCGGCGCTGCTAGTTAGCCGAAACGGCGGCCTTTGTGCGCAGGCAAGCGGGCTGTGGAACCAGCTTGCTCACTGCGAAATACACTGGAACAGTCACATTGCTTGGAACTGAACGAGCGAGAAGTTTTGGTGAAAATCCGGCCGCAGCGGGAACTGAACACCGTCGCTTTCCTAGAGAGACTAGGAAGGCCTTGAGACCTCGGGCTCTATCTCAATCCTCGGCCGGGGCCCGCGCTGAGGGGGGCGGCGTCCAGCAGAGCGAGAACGTCGAGGAACACGGAGCGCTCAGCTTCCGTCATCTCGGATAGCGTTAGCCACAAATGTATCTCACCATTCAGGCCGATGTAATCCACGGCTTGAGAGAGCGGACGCATCGGCTCAGTTTCAATGCCGTCTCCGGTAGTTTGTCGAGCTCAAGTGCGGACGCGGCGGCAGACGGCGGCCGCTGTCCGTCTGGGAGCGACTCGAGCGAAGCCGGCGAAGCTGGCGGGCGAACCGGCGAGCTTTGGCGGGCTGGAAATAGCTCGGGAGCGCGCAGGGCGCGGCGCTTCTTGCGGCGCGGCATCACGGCGGGCTGGGATGCGGGCTCGGAGAACGACGCCAGGCGAGTCCGCAGAGTCACCATAGGCAAGCGTTTACAATGATGGCATCCGCCGTCAGCGAGCGCGGTGGCCGCGTGATCCTCACCCAGGTAGGACACGCAGATGACGTGGCGGTCCTCGTCGCTGAGTGGGGCTCGGCAAGAACCACAGGAAAGCATCTTTAAAAAGACGCAGCTCTTTTAGAACAGTAGAAATGGGTGTTGCGTCACGTAAGCAAACACACACACACACTTAGCAGAGTAAAAGGATATAGTACGCCGGAAAGCGCAGCAGGTACGGCAGTTGAAGGCGGCTGGGCCAGCGACTTCAGAAGATGGCACGTCCCGCTGAGAAGGCTACAAGTCAACGGCGCGGCTTCTCACTCTGGATCCCGCGATGCGTGAGCTTCGCGTGAAGAATGAAAAATCAGAGAAATACAGCTATCGAGGGGTATTTACAGGGCGAGACCACGCCTATACTGGCGGGACATGACGAAATGAGCGCGAAGCGTCTTCATTCGTCATTACGTCACGCAGTGCCTTCACTCGATAGGCTGCAGCTTTTCCAGCGAGGCAGCCAATGGGCGCGCGAGCTGTTTCGCCCTTGTCTGCTTGCTGCTGCAAAAGCGTTTTGCATGATTAAAAAAATTAAGGATAATTTTTGGCTTCAATATCTCGAGGAAAGAGTGTTTCCCCATAGCGTAAGATATTACGCAGTACGAGAGATACTCTCGTAAGAGAACCAGCCGATTAGTTCTGGTGCTTATAGCTACGACTGGTTTAAGCGGTTTCTTTTTCAGCAGGGACACGCATGCAGCCACAGCTAATAAATACGTGGGCTAGCATGCAGGCTAATGTGTGTAATGCTTCAAACGATTCCGCTGTTAATATGCAATACAAAGCGCACTGAGAATCATCATTGACAGACAGAAAAAAGGTTTTAGTTCTTCAGAACAATCTGAACTCAAAGCATTCAGCGCTTTTCAGCCATCACTCAAGGCTACGTCAGTTAGCATGACCGTAATCATATCTTTATGTTCATGATAAATATTACTGTCATCTCCACGACAACAATCTCTCACGTCGTCGTTTTAATGAGAGACAATTAATATTTATTCCTTTTCTGTCGGCAACTAAAGCGTTTCATATTCCACACATTTTCTGCTGAATAAATCAAGTCTCCCTCATATTCAGAGCTATAAAGGGGCTCTTGCTGGAAAAGCCACGCTGCGCTTCAGGCAACTTAATTGTGCCGTGGTGAAAAAATGAGGCAATTCATCCATTAGTTTATAAAGGCCTTTCCCTGGAGACACCAGAGAGTGATTTAAGGTCAATGACACTGATTCTCTATATGTGTTTTTCTTTTTTCTACCCTTTCCTCACACTCCCTCTCTTTGTTTGAAGAGTAACACCGACAACATGCTTCGCTAACATAAAAAGAAGCCCCGTTGTAATCCTCTATCCAATATATCATTGATTTTTCAGGTAAATTGGATAGGTTTTGAATATTGGATTATATATTTAGTGGCCAATATTTCACTGCAGAATTATTGAAAATGTAAAAATGAATGTTTGTAATATGTGCGCGGCCTGTTTCAGATCTTGTCAGGTGATCCAGATCGTTTCCAGCCTAGTTTGCATCATTGTCACTCAATAGCACTAAAAAATGATATTCATGAGTCCATATTTTTATTTCACAAAATGTATTTGGATTTCCAAGTTGATGTGTCTTGTATCACTCTATGGTCTCTCTATAGTCACATACTGTATATGAATAATTTACATTTCACATATAATTATATATAGAAATTCTTAATATATTTTATATATATTAAACAAATAGTATCGAGAGATATCTAAAATAAAATTTAAACTCATGTTTAAATTTATTTATGAATATTTTTATATATATATATATATATGTATATTATGTGCGGAGGGCATTCATTCTTATTTTTATCTAATTTTTGACAGTGGTGACTTTTAGAGGCATTTGCATCGGAGGTCTTCATATATATATATATATCTCAAGAAATATCTAAAATCAATAATATATGAATACATTTTAGTTTATTTATTTATAGTGTTGTGATTTGTGGAGTATTGTTTGGCCCAAAAAATAATATTGCAAATATGTTTCACATCAGATATCTCAACTCTATCTAACGACCAATTCATACGAATTTGTACGAGTGATTAAAAGGTGGCTAATTCGTAAGAATTCGTATGACCTCACTCGTACGAATGTGTACGATTTGTCTAAACCCACGTGATGGGTAGGTCTAGGGGCGGGGTCAGAGGTAGGTCATTCGTACGAATTCATACGAATTGGGCAACTCGTAAAATATGTACGATTTAGCAAAAATCTTACTAATTGTTACGAATTAGCCACCTCGTAAAATTCGTACGAATTGCCGTGAGATCGGGTTGGACATCTTTGAAATCCACAAATGAATATGAAAGCATCTCAGAGTGCACTTGTCATCACTGGTAAGCTAGTAAGACATTTTAAGATAGGAAATCTCATCAGCTTGAGCATCCTTTTGACTAACTAAAACCGGGTGTCTTAGGAAAGAAATAAACAAGTATTTAACGTGGTTAGACGACGAGGCTAAAGTGTGCGGAGTGTGTTACAACAGACAGACAGTGGGAGGAAAACAGAATTTATGACAGGCCTGTGCAGCTGATTCAACCCACACACAGGAGCCAGATACACCACATGCACATGCTCACACAGGAACCAACCTGCACCCTCTCACCCGCTCCTTCTCCTTTCCCAGAGTTCTCGGGCTCCTGGCCCATCTCTCATGTTGATTGGTGGCCCTGTGTTGCACGTTGATCCATTGTGATGTCACTTGTCTGTGCTGCTCCTGGTTCCTATGGCGATGCGCAGCAGAGGGAAAGCTACAAAACCAGACAGGAGAACCAATTGGGTAAATATCACGAAAACATGTCCAGGACACATTTCACCCAACATAAAGAAAGTGAAATAAATCCTGATTTTTAGGATTATTTTTTAGTCACTTAATTGTGCTTAATTGACCTAAAAATTGGTTTAATTTTGTTTAAAATATATACATATTTAATTTATTGTATGAAATACATCAAAATATAATTTATTTCTTTTAGGATGAAATAAAAATAAAAGGTAATAAAGATTTACACATTTCAATTAATATTAAAATGTCATCAAATTGAATTTAGTCATCTTTACACTTTTTAATTTAATAATTAAGGATTTACCAATCCTTAATCTGTTATTCAATTAAAACGTGTAAAGATTATTCAATTTGATTTTACTGTGTAAATCTTAAAAATAGGCTTAGAAATTGGTAAGTTGAGCTCATGCACCACACAAGAATTTGTTCTTACACCACAGGAATAAGATAACTTTCATAAAGTTTTTTTATTATTATTACAATAAACCGAAGCCTCAGGGTTATGGCTGCATCTGTCCAGCATGGAAATGTCTCGGGGGAAATTTTGTTTTTGTTTTTTGCATTTTTAAAACTGATTTTGGCTAAGGAGGCATTTTAAGATGCCAGCTGTGTTTTGGCCCAAAGACAAACAAATCTTATCTCAGTTTCCTTGGTAAAGCGAGCAAGGGGTTTCATAATTATTGCCCTGTAGTTGGAAGATCTCGGCTTCTCACTCAAACTCAAGGCCCTCAGCACTGGCGCACGGGACGCCCCCGCAGGCCCATGGCATTATGAGCCAATTATGCAATATTACGATTATATACATTTTATAATCAACAATTTTAGTAAGCGAATTGATGGAGATACACATTTACATGCATCACAATAGCAAGAAACAGTTTATCATATGCTTGAATATTGATTAATGTGTGTTCTGGGTTTTGACGTCATTCCTGCACCACCCATATGTATTTTTTTTTTTTGCATTATCAAGAACTAACATAATGTAAACTTAAAGAGATCATTCAACTATTACATTCATAACAGCATCAAAGAAACTACAAAAAGAGAAAAAAGAGAAAGAAAAAAAAATTACCAAAAGAAAAGGATCCAAAAATTCTAAATATCCATTTTGCTTTTGCATTTTGTGCATCTAGGGCTTCAATATAATACATGAGTTACATTTTAAAGCTACACTGTGTGATTTTTACCCCCATCTAGCGGTGAAAAGGTATATGACCATCCAGTGAATATTAGTTTCTGTTCCTCTCAATTCCGATTTCGGTTTAACTCCTACGGTGGCCAATGTAGTCCAAGATTAACATGGCTTCCAGTTCGACCTCGTCCACATTCGACACGGTGCCATCGAGTGTTAAAACGCGAAAGGCGAAGCTTGAATTAACGGGTATGTCCCTCTTTGCCTAATGTACTTTCAAGATGGAGATGGCAACATGGCGACCGACATTAGAACCCCTTACCCGTATGTATTTTCAATGGCATATTATACACTCACGAGAATACTTTATTACTTGAACGAAGTAAACATACATTAATGAGCACATATATTTTTGAAAGAACTAAGTGGTTTTAGCTAAGAATAAACTAAAAAAGTTACACAGTGTAGCTTTAAGTATTATTTGTCCATTTTTGTTTGTGTATATGGTATTTTCCATGCATAATTATTAAATGAATCCCCTAATGTTGCTCCAAACTCTTGATCTTATACAATAAACCACCCTATTTCACCACAGATACAAACGCTTGTGGGTGACATCATTGGTTGTGGGCGGAGCCTGTAAGAAGTGTGGTACGACACTGGCGTTCAGGACACGGAGGAGCGTTTCACCCAGCCACTCACTCGCTCTCTGTCTCCTTGCTTTACAGTGTGAATGACTTGGAAATCTTTTTCCATTCCTTTCATTTTCATAACATGTGCAATGTTCTGATTCTTCATTTATTTCTGCGCGGGTGAAAAATGGGGCTGTAAAGTTGTGGTGGCAGTGCTGCAGTCCTGTGCTACTCCCCTGAGCAATTCCACAGCCTCTCGAGCACAGAAGCAGCATTTCATGAAGAGAAGGGGAGTTTACTGTTGCCAGAGGCAGAGAAGAGAGAGAGAGAGAGAGAGAGAGAGAGAGAGAGAGAGAGAGAGGAGAGAGAGAGAGGAGAGAGAGAGAGGAGAGAGAGAGAGAGAAGAGAGAGAGAGAGAGAGAGAGAGAGAGAGAGAGAGAGAGAGAGAACACTTCTTCTATCCCAGTGATTGTGAGATAACAGTTAGGCCATAGAGAGAGAGTGTGTGAAAGCAACCTCCATTCCCAAAGCCCCAAACATCTAAATAGCCAGAAACATTCAGTGAAAAATGACTTCTTTAGCTGCTGTTTAGAGACTGAATGCGTAAAAGTAAAGACACTGTTCGCTTCACTATTATTAGTGAAATAAATCAAAGGAATTAATCAAATCGCTTGAAATTAATCAAAGGAATAGTCATGATGCTTCAAGCCTGTATGACTTTCTTTGTTCTGTGGAAAATATATACATGTATTAAGAAGAATCTAAGCTACTTTTTACATTTGTTGACGCTATCTGACAAAAAGCAATTCCAGGGATTTTTAAATTAGGGTCCCGGGACCCCCAGAAGGGCCAGCAGGATCTGCAGAAAATTTTAGCATTTTCTGAAAAATTTCTTGATTTTTTAAAAAAATAGTTTTTAAAGGGTTACCATGTTACATTCAAAATTAGATTAACACGTTTTTGAATTTGAATATTCATTGGGTCAAATGTGGACAATCCCAACTGATGTTGGATTGGATTTGTCCACATTTGACCCAAACATGGGTTGAAACAATCCAGCGTTTTTTTTTTAGTTTAAAGAATATTTTAATAATTTGCCGTGCGTTTTGTACAGTTTTGGAAACAGCTTGTTTTCTTTATAATATAACGCTTAATATTTTTCTCACAGAGTGAAAATGGGTCTTTATACGTACATGAAATTATATATGTTCCATAATATTTTATTTCTCTCAAAGGAGTCATCATATTTTGGATTATATGAACATAAAGTTGGGTAGATTCTAATTGGCTGTCAATGTTTTTGTTGTTCATCAGCTCGAAAAAAAAAGTTCTGAAATTTATTCCAATGATATTTTTCCTCTGTATCGACTGAGTTTACATGCATGTTCTTAAACCAGCAAAGCGTGTGGATGTGTAAATGTGTTAAACAGTTTTCCTTTAATAATGTAAGTTCTCCAAACCTGTATGGATTCTTTCTTCTGCTGAACACAAAAGACGATATTTTGAAGAATGTCGGTAACCAAAAGTTGATGGCCCTTATTGACTTCCATAGTATTTTTTTTTCTATACTATGAAAGTCAATGGGGTCCATGGTTACCGACATTCTTCAAAATATCGTCTTTTGTGTTCAGCAGGAGAAAGAAATCCATACAGGTTTGGAACAAGATGAAGGTTAGAAAGTAAAAGAGAAGGACAGCTAAGTGTGAATATTCAGATTGAGGGCCAGTTAACTCCCACTGCCACATGCAGGCTGACAAATGACTTCATTTAAGCTGATGATTGAGTCTTTTTTTGATTGCGAATGCTAAAAACAACATGCTCCTTATTTTGTGTTGCACTACATTTTCTTTTTTTTCACTGTAGCTGATTAAAGCGAGCAGAGAAGTGCTGCTATTATGAGCACTTATTGACTTGCTTTTTTCAGGTCATATTCACAGAGAAAGTGATTTTGCCCTCTGGTGAATCAATGGGCATCAAATGAGATGGACAACACCCATTTCCTGTTCCTTCCCACCTCGTGCATATAAATCTCACAGATGTTGTCGCACCCTTGAGATGATGCTCTCAAAGGCGGCTCATCTTCGATTTGTTGAGGTTGTAGTGTTGCGACGTGTTCTGGAGCTGATCACTCGATTCATGAATGAATGACTGAACAGAGGATCTGAACTCTTAAAGTGAAAACCTTATTTTGCAACATTTACAAACAAGTATTTCAGCATCGAAAAAATGCAATCTATAAGCTTTATATAAGGCACACTTTTCTAATTAAAATGCTACTTTCATATTATAACTGTGCTTCTAAAATATATTTTCATTTTTTTCCTTCAACCAAGGCTGTGCAGGCCTTTTTCCACCTCAGAGTAAATTATGATAATAAAAATACTACTACTACTACTAATAATAATAATATTAATAATAATAATTGTGACTTACTTTATATCCCATATTGTGACTATTTTTCACAGTATGACATTATACATAACAATGTTTATTTATTATTCTATACCTTTATGTCACAACCAATGTTACTTTAGGATATCTGAGATACTCTTCAGTACTCATTATTGAATAATTTTTTATTGTGTGTTTTTGTCATTTTTATTAGTTATTTTTTATATATATATATCCATTTAGTTCTAATACATTTTAATTTCAGTTTTAGTTATTTTAGTACAAGTTAAACTAAATGAAAATTAAAAATGTGGCCTTGGTAGCCGTCTAAAATATATATTTTTAAGTTTTATTACTTTATTATAGTTTATTTTATGTCAGTCACAACTAGCTTCATTTACTTTTTTTGACTTTGAAGTTGAAAAACACTTTCCATAGATTATAGATGGAAATGCTACATAAAATTAAGTCCCATCCTAAATTATTTCCCACCAAATATTCTATTTTACTCAGAATTTCATCACGTGGAAGTTAAATGCATTGCAAATGCCATTTCATGTCTCTAAATGGTTAAACTTTGCATTATGGAGCAATGTTTCTGTTGAGAGCACAGCATCATGTTTTATATTTCAGATACATTTGGTTTAATGTTCAGTGAGTTCATTCACATCGTCGAACTTCCCTCATGTCTCTCATCTTCATCACGTTGCGTTTGGTGCTTTTTAAAAGTTGACAGACAAACTATTAGGCTGCTAATAAAACAGCCTTTCTGCTCTCCTTAATGTCTCACAGTGTGGCGCATGCAGACTTAGTCTCATTGAATCTAAAACATAAAAGACCATACCCCTATATTAAAAGGTTAACAACTTCAAAACAACATTTGAATGAAGCTGTCCCGACCGTCTTGTCTTCGGCCTGATCTGCTGTTGTTTCCAGCCCGAGACGCAGCAGAGAGAGAATGTGTGGCATCATTTAAATCTGTATAGCAGCCGGGCTCGGGTTCACTCGGAGGTCTTCCAATCCATTTCATGCTTTAGCAGCCTATTTGCTTAATACAGAAAACTTTTGAGCGATACGTTTTCCAGCTTATTTTGGGGGCAGTTGCAACAAAGCTATCCGTCATGTGCTTTTAAAAGTCAGCTTGCGAGAAATTGCAGCGCGGCTCGGGAACGGAAAGGCCAACCCATAACTAGCCTGTAAAGCTCAGGGCCAGCAAACCTGCTTTCGGTGCTGAGCATTTCAAGATGGTCAGATAAACAAGAGCAGACACCACAGTTTTACCGTGACATTTCCAACAGCCAAATCGTAAACCAGGAAGCTCTTCTGTTAAAGGCCACTCAGTTAAACTAAGCATTTGTTTATTCGGCAGGCAGTATATTCAACCCCCTAAAGCTACAGGGAGAACAACCTCTGTTTAATCACATTCTCACTCCTGAGGCCCGAGTGGCCGCTGCCATTATCTTGTCGGAGCTACCTCGGGATAATTGTGTCAGACTGCAGCAGGGATTTTGCAAAGACTTGTCAGGATGAATTTGGGCTTCATTTGCATCACATCATATATGGTGTGTATATTTTATAAGCCTCTTCATTCATTTGTAGATACAGTAAATGATCATCAAAAACCAGCCAGTAAAAAAAAAACATTTTATATATTTTTATTTTATCGTATTATTTATTTATCTATTTTTAATTTTATTTATTTTATGCATTTATTTATTTTATATATTTTTTATTTATTTATTTAATTAATTTTTTTATTATAAAGGCCTGGATGACCACAACTAATAATATATTGTTCTTGTTACAGATGGAATAATTGTGGCAGAATAAAGCAGGGGCCTTGTCAGAATGAATTTGATTTTAGGGCCTCATTTGCATCATACTATGGTGTGTATATTTTATAAGCACATATGCATGCACCTCTTCATTCATTTGTAGATAAATGACCATCAAAAACAAGCCAGTAAAAAAATGATAGGAAACCATTTTAATGATTTTTAGGCTTCATTTACATCACATCATTAATAATGTGTATGTGTAGAGATTTTACAAGCACATCCAAATGCACCTCCACATTCACTTGTAGATAAATAACCATAAAAAATAAATTGGCCACTAAATTTTTTAATGTAATTGTTTTTCAATTATTTGATCTTTTAATAAATCTACTGTCTACTGTTTTAAAATCAACATTTTATTAAGAATATTTCCATTTATTTGTGTATATATATATATATATAATATATATATATAATAATATATATAATTCTAGAATGTGGTTTATCATGGTAAACTATGGTAAATCATGCTAGATTCATGGTAAATCCTACTGGAACATGGTAAATCATGAAAAATCACACTAAATGTGGTATATCATGGTAAATCATGCTAAAACATGGTCTATTCCATCTATGATGTCAGTGGTTAAATGCTTGCTACATAAAACTTAATGTCTTTTGATATATGTGTGCTTAAAAATCTTGAAGGCCTTAACTGCTTGAACACCGCTAAATGCTGCTAGCAGCTTTAATTTTTTGCATTTAATGGACAGGATAATTTAGCATAAGTACAAATTGTTATACACTTATTCATTTGTACAATTAGCCTAACAAGTACAACATGATTAGATTAACATTAAAAGAATGAATGTGATGACAGTACTAAGCATACTATATAATAATGTGACAAGCATGTCGTAAAAGTGAGAAGTCAGGTGGAACTGTCAGCCAGTTGCGTCTCACATTTTTCAACCCCTTTGGGTTTCAAGCTTAATTAATCAAAGAACAACACTGCATAAAAGCACAGAAATTAATCTTTTTATAATCACCCTGAATAAAGAACCATCCTGTTCTAAACAGAAGACTCTGAGTTTAGCGGAGGAATGGACATTTGATTAATTAAGACATTGAGAGTTGCTTAATTGTCCATTTATTCGTTTATTTCATCTGTCATGAAAAACACAGACTCCTCTCAATCATTTCTGGTGCAGGTCATTCGATGAAGGCCGCAGACTCAATCTGGCCCAATGCATCCGCTCGCCTTACATTTCTCAAATGTAAAAAAAACCCTCAGTAGATCATCAGGTGATTCATTTGAACATCCTGCTCAGTTAACATACTGCTTTTTGCATACAATGTAGTGTGCACATATTTGGACACACAGAGTGTTTATTTTCCTGTTGAATGAATAAAAATGATGAGCCGTGATTTGAGAGAAAGGAAAATGCAGTGAGAGAGTGCTTTATTCCTATGTGTCTACTGGCAGTCGAGAGCCGCCCATAAATCACCGCAGGAACTGTCCTAGCATGATAGAGTCAAATTATTACAGCTAAACACACAAGTATGTGGAATGATTAAAGTGTCTCGGCTCTTCCAAGCCGAGATGGATGTTTGATTAATCACAGGCTTCTGTGGAGCCGGACAGAATTGTGAAACACAGCGCTGACTTCTGGTTCCAGCAGTCTGTCGACTGAAGGAAGAAGCACTGCAGTGTATAAACATCATCACAGCACATTCACTGCACACTGCCACTGAAGACTGTGTCATAAGTTTGTCTTTTCCAGTCCTGCAACTCAATGTTTGAAAAGGACAAGCCCTATGCCCATTATTTATAGAGTAAAAAACGAAATATTGAAAGGAAACCGATTCTTCCATTGCTTCCCAGATGCTTCCCATCTTCCCATTTCATTTTTTTTCTCTCTGCACATTAATCAATAGGACGTTTTTATTTTGTCTGTCCTCTTTTTCTTCTTGTAAAGACATGTGCGTCTCTTAAATTGCCTGTGGAGAATCCAACTGCACAGTGGTCCTCAAAATGAATTTTGGGCATTGTAAAGACGACAGTCCTTTTAATGCACATTGTGCCATCCCTATTATGACTCAATATCTCATTTGTAGAGATATACAAAGTTCTGTCATGAAACTCTAGATGGCGGCTGATAGGTCTTTAACTCAATCTGGTTGCAATCGCATCGTTCTCAATAGGGCACAGCTGATTGGCTCCTGCTGTATCACTAGCCAATGAGCTCGCTGCTCAACCTTCAAATACTTGTATAATACAAATAATAGTTGCAGCTCGCATTCAGAAACCCTTCACCTTCCCCAGCTATAGACCTGCTGTGGGTAATTCATGTGTGCTATATTGTACAGGACCAGCATGTCTTACTTGCTCACATATTTTCTGAATAATTTTACAATTAACAGTTTTTTACCCTGCCCATACTGCAAAATGGGCTGCAAAAATGTCTTCCTCAGTATTTTTTGTCTTGTTTTCCAGTACAAATATTTAAACATTCTTAAACCAAGATACAGTTAGGCTACTTGAGAAACAAAATGACTTTGACATTGAGTCTTGTATAAAAAGAAAATGTACATTTGTGCTTAAATCAAGAAAAAATATCTGCTATTTAGGTCAGAAAAATAAACTTGACTTAAAGGGAAACTAAAAATATTTTTCTTAGTCTGTTGGCAGATTTACCCTTCTGTTTTAAGCAAAAACTCACTTAATTTTGATACATTGAATATAGAAAACAATACTTTAATGATTTAAGAATGTTTAGATATTTGTTCTGGAAGACAAGATAAAAACACAGAGGAAGAATATTATTATTACTTTTTTTTTTTTTTTTTTTTGCAGTGTATTACGTAAAAACATCAGATATATAGTTGAGAACTCCAGGGAGCTATAAAGGAATGACTTTAAAGCAATAAAATCATCCTCTGGGGAGAAGATTATGAACTGGATTATGATGAAAACATTTTGAAGACAATGATCTGAATAGTTTTAGCTGAATGATTTAGCTTTATCATTGTGTCTATGAGCAAAACATTTAACCCCTGGACGCACCAGCAGTAGTACCCGTGCAATTTGAGAACTGTTAGTCACTTTAGATGAAATATGCCTGTTGAATGGGCGTCATAGTGATATAAGAGGCACATTGGCCATATGCAGATCACTCTAAACGTTTAAACCACATGTCTTTACCACTCAGATTAAAGAGGAATTGTTGATTTAAAATGCGGTCTGAATTGGTTACCTTGTGGTGAAATTATATTGCTGTCACAACAGAACAATTCTTGAAGGAAAGAAAGTCTGGGGAAACCAGCGATGTCAAATTACCTCAGACTCGGTCAGGAGCCATTACACCACCAAAAGAAAGGAACTCTCCACAACAATAAAGCTGACATGTAAATGCATGATAAGTTGTTGAGCAGAATAGTTGTTTCTTTTGTGCCAGGAAATGGAAAAATACTTCACTTCGTAAGGAAGAAGAGAACTACAACCTAACCTTCTGAAGTCATTTTTATATCCTATCCTCAACTCTTATTTTGCTCTTGTCAATAGTTTATTTGATTAGAAGCAGCTGTTAAAGGGATAGTTCACTCAAATATGAAAATTCTGTCATCAATTTCTCACCCTTTTATTGTTCCAAACCCATAAGATCGTCATTCATCATCAGAACACAAATGAAGATATTTTTAATGAAATCTTAGAGAATCTGTCGAGCCATTGGGTGAATTTGATTTCACCAAGTAGAACATGTTTCTTTGTCAACATCTTTGTTGGTCCTGGAGCAACATTCCAATCAACCAATCAGATTTGAGGGACACGTTTACAGTTTATGTCAGGTTTAGGCTTACAACCAGGTTTAGGTACTTCTACATCTGTGTTATTCACCCATAAATTCCCTCTGATTTTAGGGATAAGTTATGTGTAGGGTTAGGTTTAGGGATGTGGTTAGGACAACATTTTCCAACAGGAATTTTGTTTCAGGATCAACAAAATATGTTGATCCAGGAACATGTCTTACTTGGCAAAATATTGGCGCTTTTCCACTGCATGGCACGGCTCGGTACGGTTCGACTCGGCGCGGAACGGTTCGCTTCGCTTTTCCACTGCGTGGTACGACTCGGCTCGGTACGGCACGGTTCGGTTCGCTTTAGCTCGGTTGCTTTTCCACTGCAGTTAGTACCCCTTCAAAGTGGGTGGGACTGATCGTTATTTGCGCTGCCTCTACTCTCCGTTTTGCCCCATCCAGCTCTCGCTGGATCCGCTCCTCGGCAACCAACGAGAGGAACGTCTGCACCTCGTCCACTGACTACGATTCAGCCATTTCTTTTGTAAAGTTTTGATCTCTTTTTTCTCAAGAAAGTAAAAACAGGTGCTACCGCGTTGGCTGTTGTCTACTGATTATTTACATCTAGTGGGTTTAGTGTCTCGTGTCGCAAATCCAATGACGCTGGTAGTGACGATTCTGTCTGACCAATCAGTGATCTGCAGTGTTTTTACGTCACATTTTAGTACCGGTACGGTACGCTTGGAACCTCAACAGACCAGGTACCATTGAAAGCGAGCCGTACCGTACCATGCAGTGGAAAAGCGCCAAAGTGTGCCGTACCGAGCCGTACCGTACCGTACCATGCAGTGGAAAAGTACCACAAGTGAGCCGTACCGAACCGAACCGTACCGTACCATGCAGTGGAAAAGCGCCAAAGCGTGCCGTACCGAACCGAACCGTACCGTACCATGCAGTGGAAAAGCGCCAAAGCATGCCGTACCGAACCGAACCGTACCGTACCATGCAGTGGAAAAGCGCCATAACAGTGACCCCCACCATTGAAAGTCTAGTCACCCAAAACTCTGACGTTCAAAAAGGATCATAAAAAGAATTCATATACATCAAGCCGTTTAATCCAAGTCTTCTAAAAAGACAAGATTGCTTTATATGATGAACAGATTTAATTTGTGCGAAATCTCTCAGATTTCATTAAAAATATCTTAAGATAATGGAAGATAAATAAGATAAATAAGATGAATGGAAGTTTTGTGGATTTGGAATGACATGAGGGTGAGTAAATCATAGTTTTCGTTTTTGGGTAAACTAATCCTTTAACTGGTATTTAGATGTGCCTAAATATTAAAAACCGAGCAATTGACCTAATCGCTGATTATCCCTGCAAATAATTAGCTTGAGAAGCACAATAAAATATTGCTAGCTTTAGCTCAACTCAACATAGTTTTTCCCCAGATTTTCACTTTCTTACTTTGCACTTTGAAATACCCCCCCCCCCCTCGCTACCTCTGTTTTATGTGTGTGTGTGTGTGTGTGTGTGTGTGTGTGTGTGTGTGTGTGTGTGTGTGTGTGTGTGTGTGTGTGTGTGTGTGTGTGCGCACCTAACCCACAAAAACAATAATTGACCTTTGACTTTTAACACCACCCTGCCCTTGGCAGCAATGCCCCATAGGTGAAAGTGCAACTCCGCAGACCCAATATGCTGCACACAATGATTTTCCTGAATTTCCAGGGATCAATAAAGCACATTTCTTTATCTATCTATCATCTGTCTTTCTCAGAACTGAAAGCCGCGAGACACAGAGAAGCCCAGAAGCCATGAATAGTGTCATTTGAGACAAAACATGCTTTATGCCTCTAAGCTTCTATATGCAAATACTGTGTAAACATGTGTAAATAATGTGACCTCAACAAGAGAAACACTCTGTATTGCATTCTGATGGGAAATATTTATTTCGATCCAGCTATCTATAAAAATGGTTGAGTGCCATTGGTTTTCTTTTTTAATGCAGAATTAATATAAATTCAATTCATTTTTTCACTATTAATTTCCCAAAAATGTCATCATATATACACAACATATGGGATATTTACATTAGATTAGTAATGTTTGAAATACCACTTTTACTATTTTGCATTTAATTTAGATCTATGCGTTTATATAAAATTAATTCAAAACTATACATATTTTTCAGTTAATAATGTAGGCACTATAACAAAATTAAAAGCTGTTTTTTTGTTTTTTCAAAATAGTTAAGAGAAATATTTATAACCAGCTGTATTCTTAATATCAAATAATAAAAACGCACAATTAGTCAAAATTACTGTCATTTGTTTTTGTTGCAAAAATTTGTGTGACCGTGTTCTGTACAACTCCAATCCTGTGCATCATGTGATCAATTTAAATTTAAATTCATGAATTGAAAGGAGTCCATTTTTAAATTATGATAAAAATGGTGGAACCTGGTGGACAGAAATGAGTGTTGTGAGGGCTCTGGGTAGAGGTGATGAGAGCTTTTGTAGCCCTGGTTCATCTTTGATTGCTGAGTTTAGTGAGGTCTTGACGGGTCACTGGCCTCATCTATCGTCCTCGTTGTTTGGATCCACTCGCTGGGCTTTCTGTCTCTCCGCTGAGCTTCCCTCCTACGTGCTTTGGATACATCTAATTTCCTGTCAGTGACATGTCAGCTTCACATGTGATGTGCTGCTACTACTTTCCCATCTGTTTCCATTCATGTAAATGGCAATTGCTTGACTGGCACATGCAGCCCTGGAAGAACAGTGAAGTAAGTCCCCTTTTTGATCAAGCTACTTGATTAAAATGTGTTCTTTCAGAATGAAAATATTGAGTTAAAGGATAATTCCGGTATTTAGCACTTTGAGTCTATTTTCTAGTTTGTTTTGGATGAACTAGAGTAGTGGACACAGAAATTTTGACGATGGGTCCTGTCTCGAGTTTTTGACTATTTTAGAATCGCCTCTGAGCGCTTCAGAGAGGCTGTCTATGGGCATGCACAAACATGTCCTTAAAACAACCCTTAACTTTCGTTTTCAAAACTGTGCAACTCACCGAGTGGTTAGTGGTGTTCGTTGATGTTCCAAAGCAAGTAGCGTAGCGAAATACAGTTTCTGTCGTGTTTTATTTGCCATTTTGTTAAATCGCATGATTTCTGTTGGAGGACTCATTGCAATAACTCGTGCAATAAAACACGACAGAAACTGTAGTTCGCTACGCTTCTTGTTTTGGATCATCAACGAATACCACTAACCACTCTGTGGCTTGCAGTTTTGAAAACGAACGTTAAGGGTTGTTTTAAGGACATGTTTGTGCATGCCCATAGACAGCCACTCTGAAGCGGTCAGAGGCGATTCTAAAATAGTCAAAAAGTCGAGACAGGACCCATCGTCAAAATTTCTGTGTCCACTACTCTAGTTCATCCAAAACAAACCAGAAAATAGACTCAAAGTGCTAAATACCGGAATTATCCTTTAAGCCAAAGAGTAACCTTTTAAAGTCAGTTTAACATGAAGCAATCACATTTGAACGAGAAGCCTTATACAATGGTGTTCAAAATTAATTGTGAACAATTTCATACTTTTAAGAGCCTTCTAAAACTAACCATGCCTGGTAAAACATGGTCGTTACTGCATCTTCCAGCAGAGGCTAACTGCTAACCAGCTAAGCCTGCTCTACATTGGATTACCACAACAAATGGATCTGTTTGTTAACCTTTTAACTTTAAGCTCATCAACACTGTCTGTGCTTATCTCTCAAAAGGCAGAGAGCGAGTTAACATTGGCAACTTGTTCATCTCATCGAAAGACTCATCAGCTGTGAAATTCACACAGGCTGTTCTACTCACTGGGCTTTTCACCACAGGCAAATGGCTTATAAAGACAATAAAAGGCAACATGGAGGGTAAGGTAATGGTTGAGAACAATAACACCAGGAAGCACGGCACATGTTTAGTGGCTGGTGCTGGTCTCAGCGTGTCTGCCATGAAGGTGATGGACCGCAAGAGACACATGACAGCTTGCTGTTCTCCGTTTTATCCCATTTTCATAATCATAAGGCATCCTAGAGCTACAGCTGTGCCAATATTGTGTGGGCCATGTTGGGAGAAAACATGATTATATTACAGAGGAAATGTCCAGGTCTGGGCTCTGCATGGAACTAAATGAGCGTCTAAAAGGGAGACTTGAGAATCATGGAAATTGGATCAAATTTTGAAAAATGGACCCAATTTCCCTCCACTATATCAACATTTCCTTGACTAAGCTTCATGGGTAAAAAAAAAAAAAAAGGTAAAAAAACCACACACACTGCGTCCGAAATTGAATAGTTCCCTACCATATATGCGAAAAACAGTACGGCAAAACCAAGTACATAGTATTAGAAAAACAGTAGATGAAAATACCTACTACTTCCGCCGAGATGCACATATGATGGACACTTTATCCTTTGAGGCGACAGGAGGGGATTTATGAATGGAAGCGGCGCAACATTCGCTGATTGGTCACAAGACAGTGACAACATAGTGTAGTACATCTGAATTTCATTTATACTATCTATATTCGGTAGAGAAAGAAACGGTCGCAAAGTTAATTCAAATGTATAGTATGTGATTTCAGACGCAGAGACAATATTTGCAACAGTACACCTTTTTAAAGTTCTAAATTTAAATGTTTGTCTATTCTTTTAAATAGGTCATATTCATTTATTTACCTATTTTTTCATTAAATTACAGTTGTTGTTTTTTAGAGTAAATTAACAATTTTGATGACTCCCCCTCATACCACTTGCAAGATAGCAGTATTCGTCTTCTTCAAAATGAAATGTCTTCAAATAAAACTAGAAAGAAAATATATATTTGTTCATTTCTTAAAAACAGCACTCAGTTTGACATGCACTCAAAAAAATATTTAACCCCAAAAGTTAAAACTTATGTATTTCAATTACGTGTCAATTTTCCATCCAATTTAATCACATAAATCCAACGTAAAAGTTAACATTTTATTTAAGCTTCAGCGTCATGTTCAGTTGACGTGAATGAATTAAATAAGCGTTATGTGAACTGATCATCTGTGATTTAAGATTGTGTATTAAATAAACTTTACTCATTTCAAATAAATTGTTGTTACTTGATTTACATAACTATCTTACATTACCTTAATTCTATTGAATAAACAGTCAAAGACAAAAACATGTTACATTTTCAAACATTTATTGTGTGCAATTGCTCCATAAGTCAAAAGAAACATTCAGTCTGACAAGCAGGACATACATAATACAGCACTTTACAAATTAATGCAAGTGTTTAGTTTTATGCATCCTCCCAAACTGTACTTTCTGTGTTTATTACTTATGTTACACTTTACAGCCAAGTAACAGGGATCCACATTTCAACATCAAATATTCTTTTCACATTTTCAAGATAAACATTTTAATATCACTGCATAGTACAGTAATCAATGTCTGCTTTCTTCTGATCTGGAAATTAAGGGAACACGACAACTTTTTGTGACTTTAGCTTATTCACTGTATCCCCCAGAGTTAGATAAGTTCACACATACCCTTTTCATCTCTGTGCGTCCCGTAACTCTGTCTGACACACACACCGCTAGCCTAGCTTAGCACAAAGGCTGGAAGTAAATGGCTCCAGCTAGCATACTGCTCCCAGTAAGTGACAAAATAACGCAGAGAGAGAGTTTGCTCAGAGTGTTGTGCTAATCACTCCGCCATTTACTCTCTGCTCCTAACCACGGGGCTTCTCAGGTGCTGGGAGCAAATCACTCCGCCCAAGTAGCAGTGCTTCGCCTTCTGAGAATATAGTTCCCAGTATGTATTAGGGCTGGGGTAAACGATTATTAACAAAACGATTAGTTGGGCGATTATTTTATCGATTAGTCGACTAATTGGACGATTAATATAAAGATTATTTTTCTGCTGCTCGATTAATAAAAAACCATAATGTATCTCAAATAAATAAATATGAACTAGCGTACTGAATCATGATACTGTATAAGCTGGCTAACGCTAGTCTAATGTTATGTATTTGAACACCGTCATTAGAACTCTATAACCACCAAAACCGTGTTATTAAAATATTTTGTACAAACATTTTGTATCATAGAGAATGTTTAAATACTAATATCAGCTTCCGAGGGAAACGGAGGCGGAGTTAGTGGTGCTCCTGCTGGAGATGATTCGGGAAAGTCTGTGTCCCTTTACTGATCAGAGCGCACGCTGACACGGAGCAAAGCCTTGTTTATACTCGACGCGTACGCACGAGCGCGCGGCAAAAATGGCGCGTTGGGTGCGCAAGACCCCATTTCGCTTGGCTGTGTGCACGGCTTCTTTTGTAAAAGCACGCGCGGCACCGCGTCCAATGATAAGCGACTGCAAGCCGAATCTGCCCGAGCCGTACGTCTCACCGGTACACAGTTTGCGCGTGTAAATTGCAACGGTTTTTTTGTTAAGGATTTGTTTACTGTGTGCGATTCATTTAATGGAAAGCACATTGACTTCTAGTGGTCTTCGTCCTCCATTCTGCAATGTTTCGGTCTCCCACGTGTGTTGGCGAGCTGTACTGCCGGAAACGGTGCAAAAAATAAATAAATGAAGAAGTGTCGAACGCAAAAATATGGCGTCGACATAATTTTGACGTCAAAACGTCGACGCGCCGCTACAGCATTGGTTAAAAGATGTCTGTGTCTCATATGACCTTGTTATTTGTACACACTGTGACAATCACAACATGTAAATAGAAAAATGTTGGCGTTATTTTGTCACTTTTTGGTAGCAGTATGCTAGCTGGAGCCGTTTACTTCCAGTCTTTGTGCTAAGCTAGGCTAGAGCTGTGTGCGTCAGAAAGAGTTACAGCAAGAACGGAGATGAAAAGGGTATGTATTGACTTATCTAACTCTAGGGGATAGAGTGAATAAACTAAAGTCCCCAAAAAAGTCGGGGTGTTCCTTTAAAACACTAATGTAATTAGTACACATCTTCCTAAATATTTGTAGAACAAATAAACATTCAGGACACTTGGATAGAGAATAATAAAAAAAAATTAAACACGAATGTAATTGGTACCCATCTTCCTACTTTTGTTTTTGTTTAATTTTTTTTACATATAACACATTTAAAAATTTTGGCCAGAAGTAATTGTCCAACTCACTGATCAAGATATGGAGTATGCTGCACACAGAAAAAAGTTGTCCAGCCAAGAATGTCCAATCTTAGTTTTGGTGGTGGAATTAAGAGCGTAGATCAGTCCGAACAGCATTACCAATCCAAAGGAATCACTCTCGACACCCTCTATCACTACTCCAACATCCTCTGGCTTGTCCTTAGCACCAGCACCTTCTTAACGGATCTCTAAAAGCCCCAGAATGGTCTCCGAAATTCTTCTCTCAGCCTATTAAGGATTGCAGTCTAAACAAAAAACAAACAAATAATTAAAACATTTTTTTCTCTCTCAATAATTAACACTGAAGTGTTTCACTGAAATATTGGTAACATACAGACTGGCAATATGCTTAGGTCATTACAAAAAGTACATATACAAACCTCAATTTATTTGACGAGTGTTGTTATTTCCTGAGTGTTGGTACACACAGATGTGCATGTCATCGCACTAAATTATGACAATATAAAAAACACTGATTATAGTATATTTTATGTGATTATATATATTTTATATATACAATATTTGCAATTAGTTATACAAAATTATATTATGCAGTTTACCTTGTCTGTAATTGCCATTAATAGTGTATCTGTCCAGCTGCGCCAAGAACAGAAGTGGCACAGTTTATGAATTCTGCAACAAAAAAAAAAGGAAATGAAATGAAGATTTGCATGAAATATAGGCCTACTGTGGAGAAATTTATAGTAATTAACAATTTATTCTTGTCCCAAAATGTCCATGTTTAAGCTTAGAATGTTTCAATAACTCATACCTACTGGATAATTCTGTGCCACATTCCCAAAAGTCATTTATCTGTATTTCAAAAAGAGAGAGAAAACAACAGACATCACACTTTTGCAAAGAAATGAAAACAAGTCAAGTTTAAATTGATTACAAAAGAAGAAACTACACATACTGTAATTGAGTGATTGTGCCAAACAGGAGCTGGAAATGGTGGAATAATGTCACATCGATGAGAACTCTGAAATAAATAGCAAAAGACATTTTATTGTAACGAAATTACAACTCAGCATGAAAAAAGAAAGCATGTTCCACTTCATGGAATCCTATAAACCTTTGCATGTAGATAACTTTCAGGTAGATCAAGTATGTTTTTAACTTTTGCATATTCAAAGGATTTTTCAAGAAAATTAAAATGTAACGTTAGGCCTACGTCGAGATGACAAGTTGTAATTAAAAATGACGCACACGTAGTCAGTCGACCGTAGGCCTATATCTTAAAATGATCAAAGTTACAAATATGTTTTAAGATATTTGTTTTTAACGAGAAATCCTATACAATTTTACCTGTATTAACCTTCATATAACGTTAGCAGGCCTAACTAGCCTGTAGCCTTCGATTGACTGTTTGCAACGTTTTGTCGAGATCACGGAGCAGTTATCAAAAACCATAACTGTTACGCGAAGTTATTCTGCCTAAATGGAAAAATGATGCACAGTCAGTCGACAATAAATCTTTAAAAAAAAATATCAGTTTACGTTAACGTTACTCTTTTATATAACGTTAGCTGCTACGTTAACTGGAAAGGCCAAAACAGTTCATTCGTCTGAAGTGCAGTCACGACGAAACTAAGATATAAATTAAATCAGATCGATTAAGTTATAAAAAAAGAGTTGATGTTGAAATCAGTAATAAATATATAAAATATCTTACCTTGTCGAATATTCCACATCTGTTTCTGTTCAGTGTTCAGTCAAATCGTTGACGCCTCCAACGACTTGCCGCCTTCACACTGTTCACAGTGTTTTTTTTTTTTTTTTTTTTTTTTTACTCTAGTGCGCATGCGCTACATCTGCATTTGCCCCTTACATCAATAAATCAAGTATAGTGTATGCAATTTGATCAGTTTGGACTTGGATCCATTACATTCATGTTGTGTAAGAGTAATTCGCAACAATAATGGTTATTTTCATACATTTTTACATATATTCTATTTAAATTGTTTGCTTAAATTCAATTAGTGGCAAGAATCATTTTTTTGAGTGTGTGTTGTCTCCACACAGATGAATTTATCAGTGAGATGAAAACTGAAAACTGTGTGTAGGTCCTTCAGACCAACACAATAGTCTCATTTGCAACACTGGCACATTAATATTTGATCATAAATGACCTTGTGATCACGACTGACTGTTTATTACTCTTCAACGGATGTTACATTCCCTTTGATAAGCTTGTCACTGTTGAAATAACGGAATAGTTCAGAATTGTGTGGGATCTTTAATGCTGTTTATTTTCCTCTAAGCAACATTTCCATTTGCAGACATGCGGTTGTTTTTATTACAAAGCAACATCTTGGCTTGAACAGGAAGATATTTATGTAAGGTCAAGTTATCAGTATTGCACAGACACACTAAACGTTTTGATGAAAGCATTCATATTTCTGGACTTTTGATTACTTGATTATAATTTAAACTATCAGCAAGGTTGCTATATGTTCTGTTTATGTAGATTTCAACATGCATATTTCCCAATTGCCCATGTTAGCCATGCTGCGCGTCTCCCACACAGCTTGAAATCTGGCGTGATTAAATTCAGGAAACAGCCAGGCTGCCAGGTCTTTTTGACTAAACTGACTCAACAGTCAATAATGAAATGTTTCTGAAAGTATTTGTCCAAAACGTGTTGTGTTTTGTCACATATTTCCTTGGCTATATGTTCACACTACAAATCAGACATATTCAATTCTGATTTTATGTTCAAATCAGGCTTTTTTGTTGGTCCTTCTTATATAGTATGTACATACGTATGCACATGTTCTATTATATTCTATCTACTATATCTACATTTCTATCTTTTCTATCTATCTATCTATCCATCCATCCATCCATCCATCCATCTACCTATCCATCAATCCATCCTTCCATTTACCCATCCATCCATCCATCCATCCATCCACCATCCCATCCATCCATCCACCCATCCATCCATCTCCTATCCATCATCCATCCTTCCATTACCCATCCAATCCATCCTTCCATTACCATCATCCATCCATCCATCCACCCATCCCATCCATCCATCCATACCCATCCATCCATCCATCCACCCATCCATCCATCCATCCATCATCTATACACCACCACCATACTCATCCTCCAGCCGCCCACCCCCCAACCCATCCTCCATCCCCCATCCCCATCCATCCATCCATCCATCCATCCATCTATACACCCACCCACCCAAAACCCATCCCTCCAGCCGCACCCACCCACCCCATCCATCCATACATCCATCCATCCGCCCATCCATCCATCCATCCGCCCACCCACCCACCCATCCATCCATCCATTCATTCATTCATCCATCCATCCATCCATCCATCCATCCATCCATCCATCCATCCATCAATCCATCCATCCATCCATCCCACCCACCCACCCATTCATTATTCATCCATCCATCCATCCATCCATCCATCCCCCACCCACCCACCCATCCATCCATCCATCCATCCATTCATTCATCCATCCATCCATCAATCCATCCATCCATCCATCCATCCATCCGCCCACCCACCCACCCATTCATTCATTCATTCATCCATCCATCAATCCATCCATCTATCCGCCCACCCACCCACCCATCCATTCATCCATCCGCCCACCCACCCATCCATCCACCCGCCCACCCACCCACCCCATCCATCCACCCCATCCATCCGCCCACCCACCCACCACCCACCCATCATCCATCCCGCCCACATATGAATGAATAAATATTAAAATATTTTTCAATAAATTAATATATTAGATTTAATAAATTATTTATAAATAAATGTAACAATATAAGATGGTCCATATATTAATGAGGTCTAACATCTTGGCATTTAGCAGCTTATCCACTATATATCTTATTTGTTTCCAGATATGATATGGCCCAGATTGATAAAATAAAATAAAAGTATGATTTAGTCTGATTTTGCTGTTCACTTTTTTTTTTTGTTGCTGTCATCTAAAAAAACATTCACCAAAAATCAGATTTGGGCCACACTGAGCTCTGGTGTGAATATATAGCCTATGAATATTGTATCCTTTTAGTAAAATATATTAAATAAATGAAACATTTTACATTTCTCTAACACACATCCTCAGGAGAACATTCAAAAGATAAACTCATTCAGGTTCTGCTGGAAAATACCCCCATACTACGTAATAGTAGTCACTGCATGGTGTTCAATGCCTGGTGCAATGCACTCAAAAAACATTTTCATCAGAATGCTTTATAAGAAAAACATGATATGATCGAATACACAATATATACACAAACAGAGCCATGGGGATGAGTTTGGCCTTTCCAAAAGATGGCTGCAAGATTTTCAATAGAGTGCTAAATTGGAATTTTAGCGGGTTTTGCAGCCATCAAGACATTGATTTGGCACAGCTGGACCGAGATGGCAGCCCTGCGTCCTGGAACAGGTGAGACGCAAGAACACATATGTAGAGAAATGGAAATCAATGCAAGGTTTTAATATTGCAGAAGCAGTGCTACTTTGGTAATTAAAGAAAATGGCAGGCATCACAATGCCATTAATGTAGAACGGTCCGAGGTAGCACACATGTGGAGATCGGTCGAAAAGGTCTTTTAAGTCTATGAATCTATAAACCTGTCAGTCATTATTCTCTATAGGTTGGTCATATGATTGAAGTTTTATGCAGAATTTGCTTGTAGAAAATGTATATTATAATTACATAGTGATTTGCTGGGATCTAACAATCGCTTTCTGAGAACCTTATGATATATTTAGGTCATTTTGAGGTGGATTCCACATCTTGGTAGCTTTCACTGCAATATAAGGTAACTAAAAGGATGTACCAGATAGGATAAGACTGCTAACATATAGTTGATTTGTGTGTGTATTTCGACCGTGAGGCTGTCAGTTCAGAGTACATTTCACAACACTGGGGTCAGATACAGTGATATCACTCCTGACTATCAATCCCATGATGATTTCAGAAGAATGACATCATGCCTGACAAAACATGACAGTGGCACATCTGTTGACAAAGCTCTGTTATGCCTCAGTAGGATTACTGAGCACAGTGGAAAATAAAGTGTGACATGCTATACTCCATCTAAGATTATTTTACACAAAAAATGTGTCTCGTTTATTGTGTATAAAGTACTGCTGCCAGAATGATTATTTTATTTTTATCATATTTATATTTACACAAAACACACCACACACCACCACAACACCCACACACACACACACACACCACACACACACACACACATTATATATTTACAAACTTTTATGTTCAATGTGATTAATTGCGATTCATCGATTTGACAGAACTATAAAGCAAATTTATTTTAGTGTTATGTTATTATAGTTTTTATTAATTAATTTTGTTTTAATATTAGTTTATTTTTTTGTACATTTCTACATTTATTTTAATTTTAGTTTTAGTAATTCTTCAACTGCAAGATTTCAAATTTTTGTTCAGTTTAGGTTTTTCATCCAATATTTTTATTTTATTCTATTTTAACTTTATTTCAATTAACAAAAATATCTTTAATAGTTTTAGTTAACAGTAATAACCTTGAATTGATTTTCTTTCTTTATTTTTTATCTGTAATACATGCCGTTTTATGACTTAAAATAAAAATGAGCAAATATATGGAATATTTGTACATTTAAAATTAATTTGTCACATTGCATGGCTATTTAGGTAAACTGCAAAAAAAAAAAAAAAAAAGTGGGGGGAAAAATAAATAGAAAGTATATATGTATTACAGCAGCTAAAATACTACTCTCTTATACATTCATCTACATTTTTACCTAGAATATGAATGTTGAGGTCATCTATCAATGTGTTGGGAATCATGTTACATTTGTCTGATTCTGCTAAAAGGAATATTGCTTGTTTTATGGCAGCTGGGACTTGGTGTCAAGAACTGCCAGGCTGTTGTTTGCCAAGAACCAAATGATAAACGTTTGAGATTTGTTGATCAGCTGACGGTTTTCTTATTTCCTCAGAATTCAGGATTTGCTCAAAGGGATCCTGGAATCTCCAACATGGCTGCCTTAGAAGCAAAACTACACCCAAGTGTTTTGGGAAATGTCATTTTTAATTAAATCCCAGGTTCTTTAAGATAAGCTGTTAGACTTTAATTTCACCTGGGGCATCAAGCAAGAAGCCAACATACCATAATGTAAGTCTGTCACAGTCAATGATATCTAACCGCCTGCTACAGTGCTTTGACTGACTTGTTGAATGTTAAGTTATGCATAATCAGTTTAATTAAGCTACGTAATTCACATTACAGTTATGTTCTTATTATTATTTAATGAAAACAAAAGTGATAACTAAAACTAAATAATATAAAATTATTGACAAACATTTTTTTTTCATGTTAACTGAAGGTGGATTATAAAACTGTCTCACATATAATGTATTTAATAAATTATGTATAGGTTTATAATTCATGCCTTGTAATGCATGGCAGTATTCTCCACTGTAACAACATATGTCTGTACATTGCCTAATCAAAATAAGTTAAGAAATGAAAAAATTTGACAAGACTCAATTAATTTTTAAGTCAGTTTAATGTGTTTTAATTTGAAATTACTTTGATATTCAAGTTGATTGTAGCCTACCTACAATTTTAAGGAAGCAACTTTTTTTTGAGTTATTTTTGTATTACCGGCTAAAACTAAATGGTCTTTATGCGTTTACAGTAGCATGTGTTTCATATGTATTGTGTGTTTACAGTAGCTGTGTGTATGTGTGTGTGTGTTTACTCACGTTTCAGTTTCCGCCTCCATTTTGTAACTGGTGTGTGTGTGTGTGTGTTTGTGTGTCTGACTAAAGCCAGTGAGGAGGATAACACACACTCACTCTTCTGCGGGTTTATTTTTATACAGATCACCAGAAATGGACGGGTGAGCATCAAAACGCTCTTCATTTATGTGTATAAAATAATAATTTAAATGTGAATTAGAAGAGTGTATTCACACTTATTGAAATGCTAACGCTGCTAACACGCTAACGGTGTATTGAAACACCTAAACAATTGCAAATGTATAATCTCACCGTATCGGTTGTTTTGCATTATACAACATGTCAATAGATAAAATCCGCAAGACACCATATTAGTAATCATAGCAAAAATGAGTCAAAAACAGCAAGCATGCGTTAGCAGGTTAGCTTCACTAGCTAGCTGTTTGTATGTTGTCCACACAAAATTAAACATGAGTTTAATTTAACAAGTCTTTTTACTAATTTGATTTGTAATTATTATGTTAATGTGCCAGAATGTGGTTTAATTTCCCAGTGGACCTCATTATGGGTTTATTTAGGTTGTAATTATGTTTCTTTTGTTAGCCTCACGTTAGCTTTTGTACCTACAAATAAATATGTAACTTACATATTTAGTTAAACTAATAAAATCAATCAACCTTTAAGTGGCTATCAAAGCTCTTGAGTTGCATTTAAAACGAAAAAAACGTACATTTTTTATACTAAAGACTGTTCTCTAGGTCTGTGTCAAAACCTAGTGACTAGTGAGTGGTTGCTACCTAGACTGCATTCTGGACATCACGGTCCCAAAATCTAGGAAGATGCCTACCTAGACTGCATTTTGGACATCATGGTGCCAAAAACTTTTGATCTGCCTACCTAGTTACCGTTTTTTTGAGTCTCATTACCTAGTGCTCTGTTTATCTAGACAGCATTTTTTAGTATTTCTGTCTCAAAATCTATTTTGCTAGATATCCAAGTAACCTTTTTGAACTATAGTCTTGAAGCCTAGTAAGCTGCCTACCTAGACAGCATTTTGAGCATTATAGTTGCATTCCTGGCCTGTTGGAGGAAGAGTGGGATACAGTAATGAAACGGTGAAATGTTCATCAGCTTAATTTCTTGTCATTGAATAATGGAGGGGATTTGAAAAGATTGAGGTTAAAGGATTTCAAGCCCTCCCTCTCTTGCATGTCAATTCCTGGTGTTTAGTATCTGTCTGATCAAATTTCACTTTTGTTTTCAACAGCATTGGTGATGTCGCAGTTGGTGTAAAGGTAAAAACACTGTTTTCAGTTTCCTTTGTGCAGTTATGTAGTTTGGCTAATGGATGGATGGATGAATACATACATAGATAATTCAAGTATCCTCATGGGGGATTTTGCAGTGCAATAGCATTATCAACCTGACAAAGGGAACAGTACAACATTAATATGAATATGATCATAATGTTGTGGAATTCAGATTTGTAATGGATGTCTGCCTGTTGCACTGGTGAGACCAAGTGGAAACCACAACAGAAATTTGACCCCATGGATACGAGAGCAGTGCTTTCTTTTACCACTGTTACATAGCAAAGCAGGGCATTTTTTGAAATATTAAAACATTTAATAATATGGCTGTCATGATTATAAAATTGGCATTTTAAGCTTAATTACAGATGAAGCCATTTATTCACGTTGATCTTTGAACCTTATAGTAAAATGGTAATTTTAAGGCTTTGTTCACAAAAATAGAACAGGGATATAATTGAATATAGTTTTTAAAACAATGTACAAATATAAAATTTTCTGTTTCATGTTGTATGGAATCCAGCCACCC
This sequence comes from Chrosomus eos, assembly GCA_036326025.1. Classification (NCBI taxonomy): domain Eukaryota; kingdom Metazoa; phylum Chordata; class Actinopteri; order Cypriniformes; family Leuciscidae; genus Chrosomus; species Chrosomus eos. The sequence continues at coordinate 9,286,620 of CM070840.1, forward strand.
TTAATGTTATATGTTAGTAATAACATATTGATTTTATTAAAGCTGCTGTCCGTAACATTTTTAAGTTAAAAATAATCCAAATTAATTATTTAAAATTAACTTCAGCCAGTGTTCAAAACTAACTGCTTGCCATAGCTAGATTCAAAACGGTTAGCTTGTAATAATGATTTTAATTCCAGTGGTACTGGTGGGTTTTCGTGGGAAATTCGAGCATGTCTTTGCGTCATTACGTCACATCCGTACACATAAAGAAGGAGTTTCGGCTAGCCGGCTGCGGCTATACTGCGCGTGAGGAGATGTAGAGATAGGCTTTTCTCGCAGCACTTTACATGATTAAACTTATGGCGGATCCAGAAAGATCCAAACAACAATCATCAGTGTCAACTGGAGATTAACCAGTTATAAAACCCAAAAGACTTCGTACTTCGGATTTAAGGTGGAAAGAGAAAGAAACCGTCTCATGCGAACACAAGGATACACATCGGTGGGGGTTTTGAAAGGTGCGTGAACTCCCGAAGGGATTCGAAACGGAAGAAGAGACGGCTTTTTCTGCTGAACAAGTAAGACATTTCAATAGTTCAATCGTGTAACAGTACGTTTTCTTAATTCACACAGTTATGGAGTTTCCTTTGTTGTGCCTTTCTCGTTTAGCATATGAATTCTGAACTACACATAAAACACATTAAATAACGTTAGTCACGCAATGCTGATGTTGTTAACATGAACAATTTGAGAAGAAATTAGGCTATGATTAGGCTGCAGCTTTGATACAATCTGTATTGTGAAAAGCGCTATATAAATATATTTGACTTGACTTGATTTGCACGGTTGCTGTAAATCGCGCTGATTAAATCTAACGATCGCTTGTCATGTCGAATGCTTTTCCCCCCGTAGTTGATCAGAACAAAAATGGATGTTACTTACTTGTTCAGAAGAAATTTTCCGGTGAAAATTCTTATGTTGGTCAAGCTTTCAAATAGTGAATCTGTGATTCTGAATGAGAGTATCCACACAGCGCGGTGATTGACAGCAGCACTCGCCTCAAAACACTGTGTTCATCCGCGCTGTTTCATGCCGATTTACAACCCAAGTAAAGATGATAATTCCGCGAATCACTGCAGTTACAGATTTCGAACAGAGATGGCGACAAAAAGGGAAAATGCTACGGACTGCAGCTTTAAATTTTGGAATATTATTATGCAATACTAGTTATTCAACTAATTTAGCATATTTTCAATAAACAGCCAGGATAGGATCTACAATCAGTACATTTCAAGTCCATAAACTTGCATATTAGTCTAGTCTTCCACCATCCTATTTTCACATTTAAGATATTTGCCATTCCCTCACAAACAATGTTGGAGGGAGATTAATAATTACTTCTGAAATGGGATTGTGTCGGCTGGCGCCGACATCAGACATTATATATGTGTGTTTGTGTGTGTTAGTGCAGTTTTGTCTTTAATTGTTGATTTGTAAGCTATAGGGTAGAATATGTCTTCGCCAATTTCACTCTCACCTCGTTCAAAAATATAATATATGCTTTTTTAGTATTGCTGTCAGGGGCATAATTTGTCTCCCTTTTTTAAAAACTTATTTGCGTATTGTGTGGCGTCAAATCCACAAGAAAAACGACAAAGAAGCCTTGGGTGATGCAAACATAATTTGTTTTTTGAATGGACAAAGAATTGCCAAGCCATTTAAGTGCATTATTGGATATTATGTCGCTGAAAGAAAAGTGTTGTGCGGAAATGTAGAATTGTCCCTTATATATTAGATACAGGCCTGTTACAGGTCTCCATCTCCGCTTTTCATAAAATTAGGCTGGTAGTAATTGAATGGGGGCAGTTTATGTCCAAGATAGTTAGAGAAGAACTTGTTCTTTCTCAGAGATGCCTTCTGAACACAGGCCTTTTAACTCGGTTTGTTTGCCAACAACAGAATTTTCCTCCCCGGAAAACAATGTTAACCAGTCTTTCTGGGAAAGCAGGTGGAAAAAGAAGCATTTGATTTTATTGCTTTACAGTTATGTTTTTTTCCGCCCTTCCTTTCTAATCAGTTTTGATGCTGAGGCTTGTCTGTAAAGACCTTGCCATCTCTTAATGCATTCTTCTGCTTTCTGTCGTTTCGATGTAAAACTTCACCATTCCCTTGATTGTTTGTAGTGTCGATGCCCAGAAGGTAGGCGCCACGGCGAGTTTATTGGCGCCGTAAAAGCCACATCCATAAAGAACAATTCGCTGGAATTTTTGGGAGGCATGAACCTGAGATGATCCTATTAGGAAGTTTGGTTTGCGCCGGTTCGTTATTTGCCTGCCATCCCATCCTTCACTTTTAGCTGCTCTTCAAGCGGCGGCCTGATCGCGCCGGGGCCCTTTGGGAACGTGGGCAGCTCAGGATGAGATGACAGTGTCTGACATCTTAGACTCAACAAGATTAAAGCAACAATCTAGAAAAATAAGGCGGAAAGGCTGGAGCGCCTGGACGTGTGTTTTATGTGCCGTGATTCCTTAAGCTGTCCGCCGAGAGCTGTATTTCATTGTTTGGTTGAGGGGATTGTGAAGGTAGAATGTCTTTATTGGAGGGCGGGATTTTATCTTTCTCTTTGTGTGCCTCCGCAGAGAGGATCAGATGAGCTGCTGTCCGGCGGCATGTATAACAGCCCCAGTTCTGGGCTGAGCAGTATCAGCGGTAAGTGTCCCTGACTCCCATCATCCCAAAAATATGCTGTTTTCTCCACCATGAACCGCATTAAAATGATCAAATTATAACAGATGTTTCAGCGTGATATCTGATCTGAGAAGATCCTATCTGGGAATAACCTTACGATCTCCTGTAGGTGGGCACCCACGCTTAAAAGCATGTGACTGGAATTGCGATTATGTGTGCTCTGCATCTTATTACAGCTTCTCCAACAATAGTTTCAGTAGAGGAAAGCCTTTACACGATTCAGGGAATCTTTGTTTCTCGTGTTCCCTTTTTATTCCTTGTGTAATGTCCATTTTCTGGCCACCTTTGGCAGATGCGACATCCAATGGCAGTGACAGCAAAAAACTTCGAGTTGAAGAAAGAGTCGGCGATGCTCCGCCGTCCCGCGTTCTCCACATCAGAAAGTTACCCAATGATGTCTCGGAAACAGAGATCATTGCCCTTGGGCTTCCTTTCGGAAAGGTCACCAATATCCTTATGCTGAAAGGCAAGAACCAGGTGCGTGGCCAGCTGAAATGTTTTCAATTCCACTTTTGTCAGAGTTGGTTCTTGAGAGAGATTTGCTATTTCTGGTCCAGTTTTGAGTTCATCTTGCCTCTTCACTGAAATCATCTTTGTCTTTAGGCGTTTCTGGAGCTCAGCACAGAGGAAGCTGCCATGACAATGGTCAATTATTACTCGGCTGTGACGCCTCACGTCCGTAGCATGCCTGTCTACATACAGTATTCTAATCACAAAGAACTCAAGACAGACAATTCAAACCAGGTAACATATTACCTAACTTATCCATAAAGTCCAAATACTTCAAACAACAGCCAATCAGAAGATAATTGATCTTTAAAGCCAACAGCGCTGATTTGGACCAGTGAGATTTTGCTTTGAGCAAAACAGTCAATAGACATTTTCTGCTATTTACACATGTAGCTTTTAAAAAAAAAAAGACTTTAATAATTTAAAGTCTGCATTTATTTGATAAAAAGTACAGTAAAAATAGTAATAATTTTGAAATATTATTACAATTTAAAATTTCAGGATTATTTTAATATAATTAAAAAAACAGCATTTTTTTTTACATTATTAATGTCTTTACTGTCACTTTTGATCAATTTAATGTATCTTTGCTAAATATAAGTATTATTTTTTTTACCCCCAAAAAAACCTTGACCCCAAACTTTTTACTGTTTGTCTATTGCTGTGGTATATAATTAAAAATAACAGTATTGGCAAGGAACAAAACAATGTTGTTTCTTCCTGTCTAAATGGGCAGTTCTTGGGCAGAATGAGTTGCCATGAGGACCACATTTTTTATGACAAGTTATTGTGTTTTGTATGTTTAAATCGTGCTTGTGTCTGATCTCCAGTCAGGTGGTACTCCCACATCAGGGTCCAACTCTAGCAACGGTGGCGGTGCGCCCTCCAGTCCAGTCCTGAGAATAATCATTGATAACATGTTTTACCCCGTCACCCTGGATGTGCTGCAGCAGGTGGGGGACGCCACAGTTTGGATCAGCCTCTTATTCAGTTTATATTAGTGACAAGTTGATGTCCTGTTGATGCTGTGTGTTAATTCTGTTTTTTTTTTTGTGTAATGTCTTTTCCCCCTCTGTTGATAGCTCCCCTCAATGCTCTGCTTTCTCTGTCAATAGATCTTCTCAAAGTTTGGCACCGTCATGAAAATCATCACATTCACCAAGAACAATCAGTTTCAGGCCCTGTTGCAGTTCAACGATCCAACCAATGCACAGCAAGCTAAAGCGGTGGGTTTGCTCTCAGCGGAAGTTCATGTGAAAAGCACGTTTTTAGTGCTCTACGAAGACGACACATTCTTTCTCTCTGTCTCTCCACCTTGCTCTTTTTTCTATCTTTTTCGGTTGTCTTTTAGGCTCTAGATGGTCAGAACATTTACAATTCCTGCTGTACCCTTCGGATAGACTACTCAAAACTCGTCAACCTGAATGTGAAATACAATAACGATAAGAGCAGGGACTACACCAGACCGGATCTTCCTGCTGGAGATGGGCAGCCCTCTATGGATCCCTCTATGGCTGCTGCCCTGGGTAAAGACTCCAGTTCCCTGCTCGGTAAGATCCCAGGTACTTGCCTCTTTTTTTTTTTTTTTTTTTTTTTTTTTTTACCATCTATTTTGTGTTTATTGTCTTCATTCACATGCCCTAACACTCTCACGTTACAAACCTGTATGAAAGGAAACACTACGGTTACATTTTATTTTGATGGTCCATTTTGATGTTCTACTATCTATAAGTAACATTGCAACTACATTTTTAATAACTCATTAAATTATTAGTAGACTGTAATGTTATAGGTTCAGGTTAGTAGAATAAATTGACAGGTAGTTGCAAAGTTCCTTATGGTCAGTAGAATGTCTAAAGTGGACCATCGAAATAGTGTTACCAACAGTATTTGTGCAAATCTTTTTGTCTGCATTGACATGAGTGTATTTTCGAGAACTGTTATTAAAAATAAAAATTTCAGTATTCAATTTGTATGAACACTCTTAGCAGTCACTTTCAGTCCAGAGTTATGCTAAGGTGTCCTGAGAGAGATTTTTTGAAAGGAACTTTTTTAAGCTTGACACAACTCAATCTTAAAAAAACGTGACACTCATGGCTATTTATCTGTTGATCATTTGTCTGTTCAATTCTAAACATTGTTTGTCATCAAACCATCACCCATTTAATACCTGCTTGATTCTGAGCACCGCTGAATAAGGACAGTATTTCAATCAGCTTCATTGATTTTACTCTGTCTGAATAGTGTGAAAATGAAAATAGAAAGTTGTGTTTATGAAAGACTGAATATAATTGGAATGTGCTCTTAAGTACTGTAAAATGTCATGTAGGCCTGTGTCTCTGAGTGCTCGAGTGACCTTTTCTCGGAGATCTGCTCATAAGGCCTCTTAATTTAAAATGCTATTTGACATTTCCCCTGTCACGTAATCAAGCAGTTATTTTATTGATATTAGGCTTAAAATTATTAGGTTTTAAAACCCCACATGGTTTCAACCAGGCCCCTCTAACATCAGGATAAAGAACTAATATGTTTTACCTGTGTGTAATTCAGCTTTTATTGGCTGTCACAGCTAAAACAGACATGGGCTGATGGCTAAGCCACTTTCTAAAACTTTCCTCTACAGGTAAAGTTGGCCTAATGATTACCTATTAAAGGAAAACTCCAACGTTTTTTTACACAGGCCACAAGAAGTAATTACGTGTTTTAAAAAAAAATTTAAAAAATGATCACTTTTACTCAGGACATGCTAGCTGGAAACAAAGGATTCCATTCATTGTGCTAAGCTAAGCTAGCGCCGACCCTGTCAAACTAAAACAATGCATGCACTGAGACAAAAAAATGCATTTGCACACCTATCTAAATGTAGGAAAGAATGTGAACAAGCCCTATTTCAAAAAAGTTTTCCTTTAAATATCACTCTAAAAATGTTGCAGTTTTGTGCTGTTCATGTATGTAATATGACTTTTAATTGAACTTCCGGAGTAGAATGCCTGTTTATAGGTACCTGTGTGATTGCAGGTGCCCTGAGCCCATTGAGTGCGGCCGCGGCTGCTGCGGCGGCGGCTGGAAGAGTCGCTCTGTCTGGGCACACGGGCTCTGGTGGAGTTCTGCTTGTTAGCAATCTAAACGAAGAGGTCAGTGTACTTGCATCTCAGCCACTCCCCCACATTTACATATTTCTGTTTGTCATGCCATGTTACTTGCTTAGACTCAGAAAGTGCCACTTCCTTTTCTTATAAACTATAAGATTGTCCAATTTGTAATTGCAGAGTAGCCTCATTTTACCTCGTACATGTTATGCATACAAAAACTTAACCAAAACTCAACTGAAATTCCCTGGTCATGTTTGAACCCAAAAAGCCTTAAGTTTTAAATATAAAAATCTTTTAAATATGTAACGAATTAACTAATATATATATATAGGTGTACAATGATGGCAGTTGATCCGTGACCTGTACGGCCCCATTTGTGGACTAATTGCTAAGTTTAACCTTCATAGAGGACATGTTTTTTCTTGGCAATTTACACATTCCAGCGATATTAAACCAGCAAGAAGACTTCAAAGACTTTTAAAGAAAGAGAACTCGATCGCTCGCTATTATCTGAGCACCGCACTCTCCCGAAGCGCGCACACAGAGAGGCGTGTTTCAGGTAGTACGTGAACACCGAATTGATTCCTCTTTTGTGACTCTGAATACCCATCTCTGCAAGTCATTTCTCGTAAACTCGGTTATGTCTTAAGTGAACATCAACAGTTCAGAAAGAAATCTGATGTGTATCATTAAATTGGATCCGTTTACTAGGTCTTAAAGTGACATCATCTACATTACCCCCCCCCCTTTTTTTTAAATTACAAGCAATAAAATACACATTTCAGTCATGGTATTTGTTGTAAGGAATATACAACTTAGTGGTCTTAAATAAAGACTTAATTTTCTTTTCTTTTAAATAAAGGCTTAACTTTTAGATTTTTTACTTTTGATTTTGGGGTGAAATATGACCACGGCATTTCTTTTGTGAGTTTCACTTATGTCGTTCTTAAACCTACTTGATTTTATAACAACAACAAACTCTCACTAATTGTATTATCTGAAGTTATCCGTTAGTGCTTGTCTCTGTGTGTTTTGACAGCTTTCTGTTTGTCCATCAAGTTCCACAGAGCAACTCATTTTCTCTCTTTTCTGTATAAACTCTCTCTCACTCTGCGAAAGTTAGTGAACCATGGACGTGGCATTGCTCTGCTCATTTTATATTCGACGCATTTTTGTGTTGTTTAAACGTCAGACTGCACGTATTGCTGTGAGGTCAATAGTGACTTTGTCTGTTCACACCATAACTTTAAAAGGTGGTTTTCATGTCCACACAAGCATGGCAATCACAAAGAACCGGATGCTTGAAACTGACTCTTTCGGCTTTTCCTGATCTTCAATCTCCTGCATGCATCTTTAAAACTTCATAACTCTGCTGTTATTCAGATCATTGTTATCATTATCAGATTCTCCTCTTTATTTTTTGGTATGAATGTATCCTTACCCTTGAACTGGGTAACTACATTTGGCACAATTATTTGCTTGTATAATGTAAAAATGCATAAAGCAGCCATTCTCTGACCAAACTCCTGCATTTCCTGTGTACTGACCTGTATTATATTTTTTGTCCCCCCTTTATTTATATTCTGCGTTTGCTTCCCCCTTTTTTCTTAATTTTAATTTGTATCCATCTCTCTCTCTCTCTCTCTCTCTCTCTCTCTCTCTCTCTCTCTCTCTCTCTCTCTCTCTCTCTCTCTCTCTCTCTCTCCTATTATTTTTATTTTTGGTCCCTTCTTCTGGCCACACTTTGACCACACCTCGTTGTTCATGCTTTTTTTTGCTTGAACAAAACTTCGGACCCCCCAATTAACCGCCCTGAACCATGATCCATGACCACTTCACCATTCTGCGGAAACCACCCTCCGTTATGGATGATCTGTTCATCTCCGCTCTTCCTCGACTCTTCTCTCTGTCCGCTTGCTCTTCTCTCCTTCTAAAGATGGTTACGCCCCACAGTCTGTTTACCCTCTTCGGTATGTTCTCGTTAGCTCTACATTTTTTCATTTGGTTTCTGTTGTTATTATTATTCATGTGCTTTTAGTTATTTTATTTAAAGTCAACATGAAATGAAAATTGACCCAGTTGACAGCAATAATGCACGTTTCTGTAGATGATTATTTATAGATATTACGTGTCTGATAACCATATGCAATTTCTAATATTTTTTCATTTGCTTTTAAACTATATATAGCACACTCAAGAAAGAATTAATGTCTAACTTTTCCTGTAAACTTAATGTTAAAGAGCTGATTAAGTAAATAATAGTTAAAAATACTGGTCAAAACCTGTTATTGGTTTGATATATGGGTTTATATATATCAACAATAGTCAAATAGCTAATTATTAATTGTTGAGGGAACTTCTCTAAAATCTCCCTCAAGTTGTACAAAAGCATGTATGAACTGCTGAACACAAAAGAGGAATATGGGTAATCAAACAGCTGATGGGCCCCATTGACTTCCATAGTATGGAACAAATAAAATACTATGGAAGTCAATTGGGCCCCATCAACTTTTTGGTTACCAACATTCTTCAAAATATCATCTTTTGTGTTTAGCAGAAGATATAAATTCATACAGGTTTGGAACAACTTGAGGGTGAATTGATGATGATGATGAAATGTTGATGACAATAAATGATTGCTACATTTTTGGGTGAACTATATTGTTAACTTCAGAATAACAATGAACTTTACATTTAAATTAAGCCTCAAAAGTGGGTACTAGTGATTGTGTTGTCATTCACAATCGACTGAGACTGTTTTAGCATAAACGTTCACAACGTTAATCAGTTCTGATGGATTCAAATCCAGCCCTACATTGTTTTTTTCTCTTGTTGATGTTCATTATGTAAGTATAAATGTAATTTCATGTTGACTTTAAACCATTACCATTAATTGGCTTTTAGAGTAAAAGTCTTTTGCTTTTATTTTCTTTCAGTATTTTGAAGTATACAATTTGTTCCAGTGCATGTGATCTTTGTTCAGTTTGCACAGTTTTTATGTCCCATCTTAGTTCTTAATTTATTTAGAATTTGAGGGTGTATATATCCGAGTCTTCTGTCAGGTTGTGATTAGTTTTCTCCATTTCGATGAACGTTCTTTGGGTCTGTCGTTCTATCTTTCCACTCTCTCACTCCTCACTTGTTTCCTCCCTCTCTCGCTTCTCCTCTGGCTGCTGGCTGCTCTGTTCGCAGGAGTTTATGGGGACGTGCAGCGTGTGAAGATTCTTTTTAATAAGAAAGACAGCGCACTGATACAGATGGCGGATATGAACCAGGCTCAGCTTGGTAAGATGCATACTGAAACATCCTTAACAGCACAACGGTTATTGTCACGGCTAAGTTTACACGCCAGTCAAATCCAATTAAGTTGCATTCAGGCTTTAAAGATGATGTCAAATCAAAACAGACATTTCATTTCATTCAGAATAAATGTCCTTGGTTTGATTGTGGATGATTCATTCAAAATGAAAAAAAAAAAAAACTTCATCAAAATCTAATAGCTTTCGCTGCCTCTTAAATAACTTTTCCCAAGGCAGTGTGGGCGGGGCTCAATAATATTAACCAAATAATAAAAAATCTGAAAAACACTCAAATCCTGATGGATGGAATTGGGCCACGTCCATATTATTTACCTCTGAATTTCACTCACATTCCAGAAGTTAAAGGAGTAGTTCACTTTTAAAAAAACTTTTGCTGATAATTTACTCACCCCCATGTCATCCAAGATGTCCACGTCTTTCTTTCTTCAGTCGAAAAGAAATTAAGGTTTTTGATGAAAACATTCCAGGATTTTCTCCATATAATGGACTTCAATGGGACCAAACGTTCAAGGTCCAAAAGACAGTTTCAGTGCAGCTTCAAAGGGCTTTTAAACGACACAGACGATGAATAAAGGGTAACGAAGGCTAGCGAAACGATCGGTCATTAAAAAAATAAATAACAAAATTTAAGTTTTATAAGCACAAATGCTCGTGACTCTCCTGTTCGAATTCGTTCATCAAAATTAACAAATCTTTTTCGAGTCATGACACGAAGGGTCCTAGATAAGACCTTATTCATCGTCTGGTGTCGTTTAAAGCCCTTTGAAGCTGCACTGAAACTGTCTTTTGGACCTTGAAACCGTTTGGTTCCCAATGAAGTCCATTTATATGAGAAAATCCTGGAATGTTTCATCAAAAACCTTAATTTCTTTTCGACTGAAGAAAGAAAGACATGGACATCTTGGATGCATGGGGGTGAGTAAATTATCAGCAGAAGTTTTTTTAAAAGTGAACTACTCCTTTAAATGTTTGTGAATGCTTTTAAAAATGTGTAGTATGTTTATAAATTTGGTCAGGGTATCCGCGGGTCTTGAAAAGTATTAAAAGGTGATAAATCAATTTTGGGAAAATTAAGACCCTTAAAAAAAGTATTAAAAAGTTATCACGGGTTTTATAAAGTCTTAAATTTTTGAAAGTATTTTTTCTGAATTAGCTGCCAACAGTTTGAGTCCCAAAAAAACATTGTAAAAGTGTGTGAATTTAGTCATTTTATTAAAAAAATGAACAGGTACATAAAAAACTAGGCTATTTTGGGTGCGTTCGTAAATTGCCTCTCTGTCATGTCAATCACTGTACTGATTGCCTACACCAAACACTGATCCCTAAACCTAGCCGTCACTGTAACCTAAACCAATGAAATCGGTTGCAGGGCGGATTTTCCCAGGGCGGGAAAAAAAAATCACGCGTATTACAACTAACTAAAACTGTTAAGTTAAAAGTATCACTGATGTAAATGGTTACAGCTTGAAGTGGCGGTGAGGTATTAAAAAATATTGAGAAGGTCTTGAAAAAGTCTTTAAAAGTCTTAAAATTAACTTGTTAATGATGCCAAAAAATGTTTGGGGCCAGTAAGATTTTTATATAAATTAATATTTTATTTAGGATTAAGGATCACGTGACGGTAGCTACGTTTACATGGACACCTTTTCTGTCAATCGGAATGAATTAAATACGATTGATGAATGCATGCGCACTTGGTGTTTACATGAATGCTAAATAAAGTGATCGTGTTGATGTGCGCCTTTGTCACAAGCTTCAAATCGGATGATTCCATCTGATCAGATTGAAAACCGAAACTGGAAAGTACTGGGCATGTGTTTACATGTCCTCTCGACCGGATTAGAAAAGGTTTAATCCACCCTTTACAATCCCAATAAAATTTTATTCAGATTTGGCCAGTTCATTCTGATTGACGTGGTTACATGACTTTTTTTTATTCTGACTGTGCTAATAGTCCAATTACAGTCAGATTATTAGGGTCTATGTAAACTCAGCTACTGGAGAAATGGTTGCTGAAAATGTATTTTTTTTTCATCACCAGAATAAATTCCATAAAAAAAAAAAAAAAAAATAGAGAACATACAAAAAAATCATACCGACCCCAAACGGTAGTGGATTTTGTCTGTACTTTACGTCATGATTCTCATTTCTCTTTGGTTGTGCCTCAGCTATGAGCCATCTAAACGGTCAGAAGATGTATTCAAAGATCGTTCGCGTTACGATGTCGAAGCATCAGACCGTTCAGTTACCGAGAGATGGTCTAGATGACCAGGGTCTCACTAAAGACTTCACAAACTCACCACTGCACCGTTTCAAAAAGCCCGGCTCCAAGAACTTTCAGAACATCTTCCCTCCTTCTGGCACACTGCATCTGTCAAACATCCCGTGAGTAAAAGTACTATTCGGCACTTGTCAATCTTTGTGTCAGCCGTCACCGAGCTAAGCCATTTTTCTGTCATGTTTTGAAGGCAAGACATAAGTGAAGAAGACCTCAAAGTCCTGTTCTCCAATTCCGGTGGCACTGTGAAAGCTTTCAAGTTTTTCCAGTAAGTATGTCACCGTTTAGCTACACTTCTGCCTTTTCGTTCTCTCGTGTGACCGTTTTTACCGTGCTTTTTCTCTGCAGAGATCACAAAATGGCCCTAATTCAGATGACAACCGTCGAAGAAGCTATTCAATGCCTGATCGACCTTCACAATTACAACATGGGTAATAACCATCACCTGAAGGTCTCCTTCTCCAAATCAACCATCTAAAGGAACCCAAAAGGTCTTGCTCCCAACTTCTTTTCTAGTGTTACCTGTTGACTGTTCAAATACACTGGGGACCACAATTTTGAGTTTCTTCTCCCAAGTTTCATTCCTCAAGAAGGTGTTGTAAGAAGGAAATATTCTGACTGTTTTCAAGGACTTTTTTTTTTAACCCCGTTTTCCTCTTTCTGGCGCTCTGACGCATATACTCTTCAGTGGCGGAAGGGTGTCGTGATGTAAAGGCTGAACCTCTTATAATAAGCAGAAAAGAATGTGCCTTACAAAACTTACATAAATCTTTTCATACTTTATTTTTCTCAAACCCAGGCAGTCCTCTGAGCGTGAGATATTACACTAAGTTTTGTTAAGACGACATTTTTTTCCCTTTCGTGTCTGTATAGTGTGTAAAAGCCTTTGAAATGTTTTTCTTTTTTTGCATTTTATGTTTGTTCAATTCTTAATGGCTGTGATGTTTTTGGTTTAAGAATTGTAATAAACCTGTGATTCTCTAGTGTTAACTCACCAATCCAGCCAAACCTCACCTTACTGATGGGAAATCATTATTGCTAGTGTTGCATGGACTGGAAATCACTTCTTTGTGTGATTTGGAAAGACAACTACAGTAGAAGGGACCAAAGTTGATGTGCCTATAGTCTTAATTTTCTCCATGATTGAGCAGTTTACTGCGGAGAGGAGACCCATGAACAGGCTTATGAAAATAAATAATATTGATTGGCAATCCACACTATGATATTATTAGACGGACAAAAGGATCTTGTGTATTTTTTTTTTTTTTAACATTCGTAGAAATGTATTATTCGGCATAGTTTGGATGTGGCACAATTAAACAATTTTTTTTTAACAAAAGTGGGGAAAATTGACTTGGTTGTGATTTGATTTATCTTTTTCCTTCCTATTTTCTGCTTTTATCCATAGCATGCTCAATAAACACTTGTGTAGTTCTGTATTCACTCTCTCTCTCTGTCTCTCTTCCACCCCTGTTTGTTCACTACGTTTATGGTTCTGACATCTTGTTCTCTTCCAGGGTGGGAAAAACTTCAGGAAGTTTGAAGTCACAATGGTTTTGGCTAAACGGATTTGGACAAAAATATTGTTTGGCAGCGTAAGTGTTAAAAAAACATAATTTCCCACCCTGTAAATCCTTTTCGCTTGTGACCGATCCATTCTTCCTGGATTACTTTGCCTTTTAGTTGATCACTTCAGTTGACACTTGATTCTGCATCACATGTTCATGTGCTCCTGCCCTTCCACTGTTAAGTTGTGAAGTTCTCAGCAGTCACATGACCTTTTTTCTTTTAAATAGGCCTAAATTTGATGCATTTATTTTAACCTGTAATCTTGCATGCATCTTTAAAACACTACATACATTCTTTTCAGAATGTTTCTTTTGTTTTCAGTTTTTATTTTCTATAATATTAGTGCCTGTAACACCAAGCAATTCATAACTACCTCAATTATGATATTGAGTGGTGGACCAAGTGTTGAAAGGATTTTTTTGTCTTCTGACTGAAATCCGCTCAGTTTGAAATGCAAAAAATGGCATGTAATCTCTTTTACAAGCCAGACCTGAAGATGAAATTTAGAAGATTTGTTTCAGATCCATTTTCAAGTAGTTTTTCATCATTCAGGATGTGATGTCGTACATAATGTGCAGTGTTCAAATTCACTCATATAGTGAACTATATGGTGTTTGCTACACACAAAAATAAAGGTTCTTTATTGGCATCTATGGTTCCATGAAGAACCTTTAACCTCCATGGAATCTTGGTTTCTTTATAGTGGTTCTTCAGATTATTAAAATGTCCTTCTTTTGTTCTTTGCTGAACCAAAACTGTTTCTTCTATGGAGTCACTGCGAAAAACCCCTTTTGGACCATTTATATTTAAGAATATATATGAATAGCGATTGAATGATTTCACACATAGCTTGTTCATAACTATATGAGTAAAAACACAGTAACGCTCCATTGCTTATGCTTTATTGTGCATCATTATGAACTCTGGGTGAGATATCATAATGGACCTAAGCGGAGGCAAAATGTTCTACAAACCCTTTCCACATGAACGGTTATATAAGAGTGTTTCTTTGCATCGTGCTGATGCATAATACCAGATTTGAAAAACAAGCAAGCGTTGCATGCAATAAAACCTAAATGCGAAATGTATATTTAACCTTTTTTATAGTCTCCAAGTTTGAAGGCGTTGTGTCTTAAACCGTATTCGCATGGGTCCCCCCCCCCCCCCCCTTCAGCATTCCTTCATTTCACCGCTTTCTCGCTCTGTGCCGTTATTGAGTCTCTGTTGGATGGTCGTACTGTGATGGACGTCCTGTCTTGCCTTGTCTGATGAAGACAATCCTCTAGCCTGTTTCAAAGTTGGGTTCCGGATGCTGCAATTCATCACAGGCTCAGACGGCAACGTTGCTCCACGCTGCTTTTATTTTGCACACTTAAATCGAAACACTCGTGTTCTCGATCTACCTTTATAAACAAAAATGACACAATAAATCAGTGCAGGGACCCAGACCAAATCAATACCTCGTCTGGAGCGTGAATCATGTGCTCCAGACATCTGTATCCACCCACCATTACGCTGGCACAGGGGAGGGAACTGTTCTTCTCCACTGGCCTTTTGTTTTCCATATAAACCCTTCTTGCTGGGAATAAAACCTTTGGTGAGGAGATTTACACCTGATGTCTTGATGTAGGACAAAGTTACATGTCAATTATCAGTTTTGCTCATTTACCACTTTTTAATCAAGTTTTTATAGGTTCTTTTCAGTGCTAAACACATACCTGACATATACTGTTGATATGCATTTCGGAATTGATGGTGAAAACTGTTTGTGGAAAGTATTTAGTAAAAGATGGCTTGTTCGTTATGTATGCCACCTTTTATACAGAAATCAGACCATATAGTGTAAAGTGCATAAAATACCCTCCTACAATAGTCAAAAACAGCACACTGGGAAAGATACTACCAGTATATCCCACAGTACCGTGCGCTTCGCTTTACTTTCCATTTACTGTAGCTATTTATTAGATATTTTTCCATACTTTTTTTTAACTTATTTGACCAAAATGCAGAGTTAAGACATTTTTTCCACACAATAGTATTAAAAAAGTTTATAATATTGTTGCATGTGTAATTTGTGTATATGAGTGTATATGATTTACTCTATGTATACACTCTATATAGATATAGATATCTATATGATGAAAACAACTTCTACATTTTGTCAAAATTGTCATATTCATAAATTTTTCATAAAAACACATGAAACCTGTCCATGTGAAAACCTAAGCTCCCATATTAAAATTGAGAATACATTGCATATGTGTATATTGCAGATATATGTGATTAATTTCATGTACTTGATGCATTGGTTAATTAACCCACTATCAAAGTGCGTCACTTTATCATAAAAACAACAACAATATCTTGCAGTGTTCTTTTTCCTTGTCATATTTTCATCAATTTAATTACTATTTATGTCTGGTCATTGATGAAATCAAAAGTTATTGAATATTTTCCTGTAATATGAAAATAATGTAAAACTGATGTTTCACCTTCTCCCTCAATCCCTCTTTTTGCTTAACTGATTGACGGTCATTTTTGTGTGGTGTAAATGTATTGTGGTTCTCGTCGTAGTTGCAGCAGAACTCAGTTTGCCTTCCTGTTAATGGAGATACAGTCGAGCGCCTGCTGTTGTTATATTGTATTCCATTTACT
Source organism: Chrosomus eos (assembly GCA_036326025.1). NCBI lineage: Eukaryota > Metazoa > Chordata > Actinopteri > Cypriniformes > Leuciscidae > Chrosomus > Chrosomus eos. The sequence continues at coordinate 9,302,774 of CM070840.1, forward strand.
AAGTTCACTGCTTGATCATCTGTGCGAGTCTAACTGCTAATCTATAATCGCTGCAGTCAGGCAAGTCTGCTCTGTTAAAGGGCCAGCCCATCTCAATACATCACCTGTGCTCATAATCTAAGCGTGCGTCAGCCCTGTTGCCCCTGGAGCTGTGACATCTAATTCAGCTTGGGTCCTCTGATAATGACAGTATCGATTTAGATTGTATGTGGGGGTTTTTCTCTCTTCAGCAGACATGCTTGTCTTTTTATGCTATGGTTACTTCAAGAAGTTACTCACTCGGCCTATAGTGGGATTGTGTCAGTGTCTGTCTGTGTCTGGACAATAACATCTTTTGTTTTACGAGCAGGTTGAATTTGTGTAAATTGTTTCTAACACCATTATTTCCATTCTAACAAACATTGTATTCATATTGTATTCTAACATACAGTAATCATTTCAATTCAGTTATTGTGTACTGACTTCGTCATACTCATATTCTAGTCAGTAGTGCTGTAGCGACGCGTCGATGACGTCGACGCTTCGACGTCAAAATTACGTCGACGCCATATTTTTGCGTCGACGCTTCTTCATTTATTTATTTTTTGCACCGTTTCCGGCAGTACAGCTCGCCAACACACGTGGGAGACCGAAACATTGCAGAATGGAGGACGAAGACCACTAGAAGTGAATGTGCTCTCCATTAAATGAATCACACACAGTAAACAAATCCTTAACAAAAAAAAAAACCTTTGCAATTTAGACGCACAAACTGGGTGCGGGTGCGGTGAGACGTACAGCTCGGGCAGATCCGGCTTGCAGTCGTTCATCCGCGGACGCGGCGCCGCGCGCGCTGTTACAAAAGAAGCCGTGCACGCGATATGGGGTTTTGCCGGTCTTGCGCACCCAACGCGTCATATTTGCCGCACGCTCGTGCGGACGCGTCAAGTATAAACAAGGCTTTGCTCCGTGTCAGCGCGCGCTCTGATCGGTAAAGGGGAACAGACTCTCCTGAATCATCTCCAGCAGGAGCAGAAGCACCACTAACTCCGCCTCCGTTTCCCTCGTAAGCTGATATTAGTATTTAAACATTCTCTATGATAAAAAATGTTTGTACAAAATATTTCAACACCACGGTTTTTGCGGTTATAGAGTTCTAATGACGGTGTTCAAATACATAACAGACTAACGTTAGCCAGCTACAGTATCATGATTCAGTACGCTAGTTCGTATTTATTTGAGATACATTGTTTTTTTATTAATCGAGGAGCAGAAAAATAATCTTTATATTAATCGCCCAATTAGTCGTTAGATTAGTCGACTAATCGATAAAATAATCGCCCAACTAATCGTTTAGTTAATAATCGTTTACCCCAGCCCTATGTCAATTGATGGAGTCTGATATTGCTTTATAGGGCTTTGATTATGAGGCGTGTCTTAACCGAACCAGGAAAAAAAAAACCCTCTGCACTCAATTAGATAGACCGACAACCAATCAGAGCAACGCAGTAAGTGACGTATGTTGAGCGACGCATAGTTGTCAACAGAACTCAACTGCACACACTCTGGAAAAAGTATTTAAAAAATAATGAGTGTTAACGATCTTTGCCGGTGTTGCAAAAAGGATTTGCGGAGTACTTGCAAACACGAAAAGCATTTTTGAAAGAAATACGTTTGATGACGTGATGATTACGTAACTGCAGATCATCTGTCCATCATCGTATAAAGCCCGCCCTGGCAATTTGATTGGCCCGACGATTTCTGAACCGATCATAATTACTCCTCAATGGATCGAGTCCAGACCGAACTTCCCGACCAAAATATTTTGTGGGCGGGGTTCGGGCTGGCATCCAGGCTAGAATTTTCAAGCAATCCATGTTTTCACTGATATACAGTAGGGGGCAATATTAAGCATCTTCTGAAAGAGTACAGAATCTCCCGATCATAACACTGGCGAAGAAGAAGCAGAAACAAGTGATAGAAGCATTGCTTATGCACATGTAAACTAGCGCAATCATCAACATTAAACAGCATATAAATCAAAACTGCCTAACGTTACCGGATGAAATGACGACCCAGGAAGAGGTAATGACTGTGAAGCTTTGGGGAAGTTGATGGCAAGGGGGTAATCCATCGACCGGAAGTTGAAGTCGGCCGGGTGCCGCCATCTTGTAGCAGAACTTCACTTGCGTTAGCATTCCCATTGACTCCCATTCATTTTGGCGTCACTTTGACGGCGAATAACTTTACATCTGAGGCGTTTAAAGACTCCATTTGTCCATTATTTATTTCTAAAGAAACACAATAATGTATAAAAGGCTCCATTACTTTGTATCTTACGTTATGGCCCCGTAGAAGCCGTTTTTGTAAAAATAGGGCTAACGACTGCGTCATAACCACTCGACTCTCTGTCGCGCTGTACAGAAATGACCGTACAGACAGGAGGAGAAGCTCGCAGGCAATCGGGGGGACGTCCCATCAAGGGAGAAGCCCATAGATAATGAGTCCATAAAAGCAACGGGACAAAATACTCCTGCTCACTCACGCCAAAGAACTCTTTCCTCAAGCTCACCGTCTCTGCAAGATTAACGTTGGCCATTTTCACGCACAGCTACTGGAAGATTTACGTCTGTCAGACAGGTTGCTCACGTCATCAAGCTTAGTTTGAGTCGGTTTGAGTCTGCGCATCTGGAACGGAAGTGCTCAAAAATCGCTAAAAATGGGCTTCAACTGAGTTCAAATGAGATGGCTCTGTCCACTTCTTATACTGTCTATGGTTGATGGTCTCAATTTATGTTTTGATCATCGTTCTGAATCTGATTTGGACAAAATTTTGACAAAAATGCCATTTTCTTACCCACTACTACTTACCCACATTCAAGTGTTGATAAGAAAAAATATGCATGAAGCTAGAATAAAAAGCAGAGGCTCTGTTTTTTCTTTTGATAAGAGCTAAAAAATGTGACATTCAATGCAAAAATATATATATATATATATATATATATATATATTGTTGCATTGAATGCACTAACAAATATGTTGCATTCAATGCACTAACATATATGTTAATTGAACAAAAATAAAATTGTCACATTCAATGCAACGAAAACATGCAAATACAAATTGTTGCATTCAATGCACCAACAAACATTCTGATGTAAATTGATGCATTCGTGTAAAAAACATGCATGTACATAAGTCCATGTGTAACGGTTACCAGCTGGAGTGCCCTTGAGAGCCACCAGAGGCCACTCCGCATCACTATTGTCATTCCCCCACAAACTACATCTCCCATAACTCACTGCCCGGACTCTTCATCCATTATCACATTCACCTGTGTCTCATTATCTTGTTTAGCTCACCCCATATAAGCCTGGTTTTCTCATTTATCATCTGTGAAGTCTTGTTTAGTGTTACACTGCAATTCCGAGCATTCTCCCTATTCATGTCTCTTGGTTTTTTGGATTTCTTGCCTGTTCTGTGGATTACTCTTTTGCCCGTGTTCCCTGCCTTGTTGTGTTTGTTTGTATGGACTGCCTGTCTGTGTTTGACCCTGCCTGTACTTTGGATTATGTCTTTGGATTACCCTGTTCAATAAATACTGCATTTGGATCCACAACCTTCGTGACACCATGGTATCAAATCATTGATTTAAATGTTCGTACATAGTAGTGAAAGACACCTAATATAAAGTGGGGCTGAATATTCATATATATAAATTAACGCACTATGCTTTTTTTAGAAATTAGGGTTACACTTTATTTGACAGTGTGTGTACTTACAGTGTAGTTACCCAAGAAAGTACTGCTATTATAAGGTAACTACCTGGGTTAAGGTTAGGTTTAGTACCCAATTATTGTAATTGCTATAATAGTATGAACATGCGGAACAGAACTGTAAAATAAAGTGATACCGAAATTAGGCCAGATTTGTAAGTCAAAGTCTTCGACCTTGTGTCACACCTTAATGAACTGATATCAACTCTCCATCAGTCTAAATAAAGCTCATCTCAGTCCTTCTCTGTCATCTCTGTGACAGTTTAGATCATCATCTCAATCTTCGACTTCAGACCATCAAGTGTCTGATTTAATGCGTGTATTTCCACCGCAAAAGGTGAAAATCGTGTAATCACCCCCCTTAAGCCTGCAATTAGATCCCCATTTAGTCACAGGCACTCTTATCGTTTGTCCTCCCATTCCGGAGCAGACACGCTCTGACCTCTTTGTAAGCACCGGCCCATCGGCTAATGTCTATACATATAGAGGATGTTTCTGTGGCACAGCGGGGTCTCGGCCATCTTCAACCCGCCACGCTACGCCGAGAAGGGCGGTGACGTCGCGCATGCTAATGTTTGGAGAAGGCCTCAGCAGCCGCCGGGTTTGTCTCCCCCTCCGTCGCCATCTTCCTCCGTTCCCGTGGTCAGAGAGGAAGCAGGTGGAGAGGTCAGAGCACTAATGAGATGCTCAGGGAGGGAACGACAGGAGTGTGCATGTGTAAATAATCTCTTAATTACAGGGAGATGCACACTGAATAGGAAACCTTTGCCTGTGATATCTTCATTTTCTTCCTTCAACCACTCCACCCTTCCTCAGCTGTCCTCCCGTTTGCGCCGCCAAATCACATTTATGCAGTCATTAAAGCAAACTCTGCAAGATTGCTGTATAAAAAGATAATTTGCGATATTAAACTAGCTGTATCTGTATGCAAATTCCACCCTCCCCCCACACATATTTAAATACTTACGCTGAGATTCAGAGGGGGGTTATGTTTTTGTAAATAACTTGGTTAGGCTTGTGATGGAAATGATAAGCTATTTATTTATTTATTTATTTCATATGTGCAATAGTTTATTTATTTAAAGGGGAGCTATTATGCCAAATTCACTTTTACATGTTTGAACATAAATGTGTGTGGGCAGTGTGTACACAACCATCCTATAATGGTAAAAATCAACCCACTCTTTTTTTTATCCCCATGAATCATAAACTGTTTCTCAGATCAAGCTGTTTGCATATTCTATCAGTATGATGTCACATATGCTTAGGCCCCGCCCACGACTGTTGACCAACTCTGCCCTATTAGCATAGACCCCGTCCTCAGTGAGCTGTACAGTCCGCCATGTTTATCTCCATGTTTTTATGTATTCTTATTAAAGCTAAAGTTATTCAATCAAGAGCAGTGAGTGATTTTCTGTTTGTGATTCATATTAACAGCAGTACTGTATATGCTGATGTCACTTTAATACAAAGATCTAATATACACATGTGCTTTATTTACTTGCTGTTTGCGTTCACAGACATAACCTACTGTTTATGTGAAATTAACACAGTTTAAGCGAAAGTATTTTTAAGTGATTAAGCAGCAGCTCATTTGCATTTAAAGATACATGCACGAAAACAGCATGTTTTTCCTTCCACTCAAATATTTACAACATGGTATAATAAATGATCTATGGGGTATTTTGAGCAGAAACTTCACAGACATATTCTTGGGACAACTGAGACTTATATTACATCTTGTAAAAAGTAGTAAGCTGAGCTATGAGATCTAACATGAAGATAATTCCAGACTATTATTTTTCACCTGGTTGATTTTCGCCCAAGGAATCGTGTCCATATATCAAGGGTTGAGCTCATTTTTAAGGTCTCCCTTGCAGACATAAGATTCTCCTAAGGCATTAGCTGATTCACTGTTGTTGAGAGCGACATAAAGAATGAAGCTAACCAGAAATATCAAAGAAATTTGATATTATTAGTTAAGTTATCTGCATTATCTAAAACTATTTTGGGCATCCAAGATTGGAATCTAGGGGAATCCTGAAATCTCAAAAACTGCTTGCTGAACTCACAATTAAAGAGCTGCTGCTTAATCGCTTAAAAATATTTTCGCTTAAACTGTGTTAATTTCACATAAACAGTAGGTCTGTGAAAGCAAACAGCAAGTAAATAAATCACATGTGTATATTAGATCTTTGTATTAAAGTGACATCAGCATATAGAGTGACTTTCAGACTTTCTTTGAAAAAGACTTTAATTTCAGTAAAAAATGTCACTAAAATGGGCTGTGAATGCTGTTTCATGTTAACTTAAAATTCATATCTTTGTCTTTATCTTAAATTAAAATTTAACTTTTTAAGCTACCAATAAAAATATATAAATATATAAATATATATATATATATATATATATATATATATATATATATATATATATATTTGTTATATATATATATTTGTTATATATAAATATTGCATATAAACCTCAAGCCTATTTTTAGGACAATTATGACTTTTTTTCATTAGTGGAATAAAAAGATTATATCTCATTTTCATTACGGTTAAATACGCATGATGAAATGCATGAAGAAAATCAAACTAATTTTAGGACCCTGCAGCAGACATTTATGTTTTCCTTACTGCATTATACACATATATATATCATATAAATGATAATTTGCCATTAATGCGCATTTGATAAGTTACTACTATGATGAATTATAACAGTTGGATATAAAGTTTCCACTTCCCACTGTGCCTTTCAGTGTTAATTAGCTGAACTTTCTTCTGCTTGTGTGGCGTAATTCAATAACCTCTTTGTTCTTTTTAAAGAGGCAATTCACATAAGTAGTTCTGTAAATTTAGAGTCTTAAAACTAATTCTTGCTCAAATCCCCTCCAGAGGTTAGTTTAACACCTCCCGTATCTTTAGCATCTCTGTGTCCTGTAGTTTAATCATACAGCAGAGCCAGGAGGAAAACCTCTGCGATTTCTGTTATGAGTGGGCACCAAAAACACAAATCACACAACCTTAAGCTTTCTCTGCAGAATTACACGTCTGAACTCGAGCAGAGGAATCCATACGTGCATGACTAAAACCCTTCCAGCAACCGCAATTTACCAAGGGTCAATAGGGTCCGGTCACAAAGCTGTGAGTTTTCTGTTCTCATGTGTTGTTTGACTTCAGTCCCGGCAGCAGAAAAGCAGAAGCACTACTCTTGTTGCTCAAGGTAAAACGTCTGAGACAGACAACAGTCAGACTTAACAGCCTATTACCATATATGAGTAAAGCTTCTAACTGGAAATATGCAGACAGCACATCATGCCATCTGTTTGCTCTTGGCAGGAGAGCAAGAGATTGTTTTTATGTTTCTTCAAAATCACGCCTGTTAGATAATGCATAATGTGGTCTGGAATATTGGGGTCACTGATTCATATTTTATTCACCCATATTTGACAGCAACATAAACAAAAGTTGATCTCAGGAACAATCCTTCCCTTAAAGTATAAAGTACAATGTATTACCATAAAACTACACTAGGGAAAACATTATAATAATATTTTTGGACTATACCATGGTATTCTTTGAATATACTGTGATATATATACTGTGTATATATATTTGACCCCGAGTACCATGGTTATATTATCCTATTCACATACAGTATATATATATATATATATATATATATATATTATATATATATATATATATAATATATATATATATATATATATATATATATATATATATATTATATATATATATATATATATAATGATGCGATTAACCGCAATTAATCGATTTGAAATCACAAATCTTGGTAACTTATGTTTTTACATTCAACTTGATTTTGGTCGATTTAAGGGTTGTCTCCACTGCTCTCATTTGCATATCTTAACCCACAAAATGTATTCATGTGAAGTGTTTAATGTTTCCCCCTGTACACAGGTCAGGTACATCTTCAATGCTGCAGCTAATAGGCGATTATGTTCATGATTCCTGCAATGTGATTCATTTAATGAACAGATTATTGGCATGATGACATACGGCCGATGAGACTTAGCTTCCCTCTGTGGACTCAGTCAGCACTGGAAATGACATCAATGCAGGAGCTGAGGTCACTTTTACTGATCTAATCTCCCTAAAGGATGCATTACGGAGCCAACACATGCTGAATGTCCTGCACACTGAAGATCCTCACGGCATAGGGAACACATAAACAATATATCACAGTGGGTTGAGATAAGGAACTTATCATATGAACTGCAGCGCACACACAATGTCCTTGACTAGTTAGCTTCATTTGTTAGCCCATGCTGCTAACTACATCATTATGCTAGCTTGTTTCTCCATTGATGGCTATTCAAAAGTAGGATCCTAACAAAATTCAACGTTTTGCAAGCTAGATATAAGCTAAATCATAAAAATGTGATTTTGACATAAAAGAGTGAAATAAGCTTAATTTGTGATCTGTCCATAACCGACTGAACATGAAGCAAAGATGCATCACTGAATTTGTCCAGTATATGGTATCTTTCTCCAGGTATATTAAAACTCCTTGCACACAGGTACCAGATCTCCAGTAAATCACTGAAGCATGACTGAGTCTATTTAAAGCCTCGCTGGATAGGGGACAGTACATCTCTCAGAGCTTTATATTCTCCGGCGTGTGATTATTTGTCATAGAAGAATAATAAGTCATATCTTTAAGTGGATCACTGGATTGGATGTTTAGATTACAGTGAATATTAGAGATATGAGATTATTGATTGTCTTATACCCTAAAGAGACTCACTTACTATGTCCAAGACAAAAGTGAATGCTAAACAGGTTGATTCTTTATGGATGATAATAATAATAATAAAAGATTCTCTAGTGAATGCATCCATATTCATTGCTTGCTTTTATATAAAGACATTTAATCAATTTCTTTTGACAAAGAATAATATAAGGTTGAGTGTTATTTTAGTATCATTGAGATATACTACTATAGTTTTTAATTCATATTTTTAAATATGACAGAACATATTTTCTGTTCCCGGTTTGATTTTAGTTCAAGTTTTAGAAATGTTGTTTGCCACTATTAAACATATTATTATCACTACAATTATTTTAATATCTACGGTATATAGTTTTGGGTTTTTATATATGTTTAATTTCAGTTATAATGTTTACTGTAATAGCCCATGCAGTCACAACATCCACCAGCAGGGAATAACAGCTCATGCTAAACAGCCAAACTAGGATCCATTGCACAAGGCCAGTGAATATTTTTTGCAAAACAAGTCTCAACCGGGCCAGCAAAATAACACCTTTGCCTTCGAGCCCTGATCCGTAGACCAAGACTCCAAACTCTAACTAAATAACAGAAGAAAGCACCTGCTGCAGACATAAGGAATAGTTGAATCCTGAGCAAGTATTGATTGTTTCCAGCAGGAAGAGCCAGAGTGAAAGTGGCACATATTCAGTTTGCTCCAGAGATCTAGAGATCTATGATACTCCGGGATTCTGGAAGCCCCTGCCGAGCGACTCCGAGCTCAGGGTTGTTTGCACACAGGGTAGGGAGGATAATCCCAAGGGTATATTCCACCTCCTATAGGTTCCGGATCCAGCTCCCCCCGTTTCCCTCGATGCACCCAGCGGTGCAGACGGGATCAGCGGAGTTAGTACGTGCTCCGCGTTTGAGGGTCATTGAGTGCACAGCGGAGCCCATCTCCATCGGTCCACACACATCGCGTTCCTCCCTGTGACGGGTCTCATTTATCTTTTACATGGGCTCACAGGAACAGACACTCTTTTGCTTTAGCAAAGCTGTCGAGGTCCTGGAGTTACTAAATAAAACTGCACGGGATAATAAAAGTATAACTAGATATTTGTCTGTGCTGGTTGCTGCTGCAATGCTTGGGTAGTTGCTGCTTACTGGCCTAAAGAGTCAAAAGAGCCCTTAAATTGAACTGAAAATCATGAAAGTGGGTCTTTTCACCTTAAACCTGAGGTCAGAACCCTCGGGGAAGATTCCGTCATGGAAAATGTCATCTGATATTTGCAGAATATGTAAACACATTTAGTTATTGTATTTTATTTTTGATTGTCTATGTGTAAACGTTTCTAATGTAAAATTTTCAGTCAAATTCTCCATGTAAATAGTTCATGTTATTTACATTGTATGTAAATAAAAACAGATACTTCTGATTTGCACTATATCGGTCTACGATTTATATTTTTAATAGCTTTTTGTATTGTCTATTGATGCTTTTCTCATTTAAACACAATAATGACTTTTGGGTTAATTTCTCAGCCAAATTTGATGTGCGAACTAAGTTTTTAATAATTAATTTGATTAATTAATCACCTCATCATGTAAATAATTAGATTAAAAAAATTATCACTTGACAGCCCTAATTTTTAATTGAGAGTATATCATTTTAACAAACAAACTATGCATTTTGAAATATTTCACTCAGCTGACTTATAGGTTGATGATCATGAGATCTTTGAAATGTACTTTACATTAATTCATTGAGCTATTAAATAACTCCATGAATTATAATAATGCTTAAATAACATAATGAAAACTCATAATATAATATATAAAATCAAAACAACACAAAATCAACAACAATATGCCACAGGGTGACCATACAATTCTAAACGAATCATTGAAGTTCAGATTTAAAAAAAAGTCAAGATTAGTAAGAACATCACCATTAATAAATATTGTGATGTCTACCCCTATATATGTCCCTTATAATATAATTAGTTGCATACATTTTGGGGAAATACTTGCACCAGCGATGTAAATATATTTTGAATCTAACAACATGGATACACTCACACATTTAACACCGCTCTTTCTTGCACTGAAAAGGTCCACCTGAGGCTAACAATAAAGTCTAATCTATGTCCATCCACCCCTCCACTCCCAGCCGACCCAAACTGCACCCATAAGCTTGTTTTGGCCTCTGCCGATACTCTGTCAAAAAGGTCCATTTGCTGTCTGAGGTAATCACTTCCATTAGCATTTATCAGCGTGCCCGTCCGGGGACCACTTTAGAGACATCTGCTTTCTGTAGCGCTCTAAAAGGCTGTCCGCTCCGCCCCGCGGGCCTCGCCGCGCACAGACAGCAGAGCACCGGGGCTTTAATTGATGTCTTTTAGGGTTTGCTAAGGTATTAGTGGCTAAACCACCCTTTCTCCTGAAACAATCCTCCATTCCTGCTTCTTCCCTAAAGGGTCGACTCGAGACCGCGGCGGGAGGGGAGTGGAAACCAGACTGCACTCCGGTGTCGCTCCAAACTGTGTTCCCTTGGCCCGGCCACTCTCTTCGGGAGAAAAAAACAACAAGGCATTTGCCAAAAAGTGGGAAATTCCAGAAGCTTTTTAATGGAGCGTGGTGCCAAACCCTTGACAGGGACGGCTGATGCCAGCTCTGATGAGGCATGGTGGCACCGGGCACGTATCCGAGCAGGGCCCACTGGCAGACTGGCAAAATTAAATTGCGGGATATAGGATGCCATTGACAACCTTCCCATGCCAGATGTCTTTCTTCCGTAGGAAAGCTAAATGCCCTTCTCTAAAAATGAAGAGTGATTTAAACCAGTTTTGATTATAAATGTGCACATACTCTTAAAAATAAAGGTTCCAAAAGGGAGTTTTCGCATCACATGCCACAGAAGAACTATTTAGGGTTCTCTAAAGAACTTTTCAGTGAACGTTCTTAAAACAACCAGAAGAACCTTTTGTGCAATGGAAATGTTCCATGGATTTTAATGTTCTTCATAGAAACATAGATGCCAATAAAGAGCCTTTTTTTTAACAGTGTATACGGTAAGCAATGTTCCAAAACCTAAGCATTTTTAGGTGACTTCCCAGATTTTCCAAAAAGCCGGCAGCATAATTATGTTGTCTTTTAAGTTACCGTATTTTGGGCAGATCCAACCCGATCTCACGGCAATTCGTACGAATTCTACGAGGTGGCTAATTCGTACGAATTCATACGACCTCACTCGTACGAATTAGTACGATTTGGGCTAAATCGTACATATTTTACGAGTTGCCCAATTCGTACGAATGACCTACCCTGACCCCGCCCCTAAACCTACCCATCACGTGGGTTTAGACAAATCGTACGAATTCGTATGAGTGAGGTCGTACTAATTCGTACAAATTAGCCACTTTTTAATCACTCGTACGAATTGGTCGTGAGATAGCGTTGGTCATATAGATCATATAGCATTGCAGTGGCGACAAGCTCTGTGGAAAAAATACATTATATTCATACAGATATCATTCGAAAGCGTAAAAGCTCAACATTCATCTTGTGAAAACCATTTTGAACAAATTTCAAGAATAAATTCTGTAAATAAATTCTGATAAAACATTCAAATGCTAACATAAAAGTTAACTATATTATTCTATTTATACTTATGATATTTATGTTGTATCGAGAGGATCGATCCCTAACATAAAATATTGAAAAGTGCTTAGAGACAAGTGACTTTATTTAACAAGAAATTGAAAGTGCATCATAAGCTTTGAAGTGGAAAACATGGACTGTTAGCAAATAGTTGTGTAGGAGAGCAGAACTATTTGTTCTTCCGCTCATCTGAACATGAGCAGAAATGCTGAATGACAAGCAGTCAGTGTTCAGTCACAGCACTCATTCAAACAACGAGAGCAAATAATATTATCCACGCAGAAACATCATCTGGATGCATCATTATAATGCTAGGCTGTTAAAACAAACACAGATCCAAAATGTGTTTATAAATCCAAACTTTCTTACATCTATAATACATGTATTTGAAATGTTTTGTTTAAATTAAAAGCTGTTAAAAGATTGATCATGCTCAAAAATTGTTGGTAGTAAATGATAAACAAAAACATTATGATGTTGAAAAAAATCAATGCCATTAAAAATTATGCCAGTTAAATATAATATCAAAGGGCTATATTGCAAAAAATCTTCCATTTAATAGTTATCACACTGCAAAAAAAAAGTTGCTACCTTAAATTTTAAGTACAATCAATTTAAACTACTAAATTGCATTAAAGGATAATTCCGGTATTTAGCACTTTGAGTCTATTTTCTAGTTTGTTTTGGATGAACTAGAGTGGTGGAATTAGAAATTTTGACGATGGGTCCTGTCTCGACTTTTTGACTATTTTAGAATCGCCTCTGACCACTTCAGAGTGGCTGTCTACGAGCATACTGAAACCTGTCCTTAAAACAACCCTTAACGTTCGTTTTCAAAATTGTGCAACTCACCGAGTGGTTAGTGGTGTTCGTTGATGATTAAAAACAAATATATCGGCGCAATGTATGCTTTCAATCCGTAGAACAATTTTTTTCAGATACCTCACACCAATTAACTTCCGCTCGATATTTGAGTCTGAAGCGTTAGCACACTCCCGACCACTAGATGGCGACAACCACTTTGCCGCAGTTGCTCTGCTCACGCTAGCCTTCTGAGAGACGGAGAACCGAGCGAAAAGACTACAACCAAATGTAAACAGACCCCTTTCCGTTTCTGGTAGCGCAGTAATATCAACGAGCACTGAGTCCTCCAACAGACATTAATGGAATTTTAACAATACCAAATAAAACACTAAAGAAACTGTATTTCGCTACGCTACTTGTTTTGGAACATCAACGAACACCACTAACCACTCGGTGAGTTGCACAGTTTTGAAAACGAAGGTTAAGGGTTGTTTTAAGGACATGTTTGTGCATGCCCATAGACAGCCACTCTGAAGCGGTCAGAGGCGATTCTAAAATAGTCAAAATGTCGAGACAGGACCCATCGTCAAAATTTCTGTGTCCACTAATCTAGTTCATCCAAAACAAACTAGAAAATAGACTCTAAGTGCTAAATACCGGAATATCCTATAATATACACTACATTAAACTGACTTAAATGAGTTGAATCTTGTATAACATCATAAAGTTAAAAATGGCTTAACTTATTTTGATGAGTTACAGCATATAAAAACATATATTGTCATAACTTATTTACATACTATTAGTATCAATATTAACATTGATGTTATAAAATATTGGCATTGGATTGAAAGGAAACAGTTAAATCAGCTAACACAATTGTGTACATGAAATAATTTACCCCCAAACCAGATATCCAAACCACATTTGATAACTCTTCTGGTGGTTGTCTTACCCTTACAGTGTTTAGATGCTCTGACAACCCAGCGAGGAGCGTCAGGCTAAAGGAAACACACACCGACACTACTGAGTGTCGATCCCGTGAGGGCATTAACATGGCGAGAAAGTTAAGATCCACCAAACCGAGGGAATCGAGACTTTCCGGAAAAGCAATTACAAATACTCGACAAGACAAGTGTAGCAGCATTCAGGAGATGTCTGTGGCAAATCTGCAGTAGACCTTACATGGCTTTAAAGAGATGTTAGGACCAAAAGATTCACTCTGATCAAAGCCTCGCCACACAGGAGAACACGGGACGTGGTGCCGAGGCAATTCTCAACAGCGCTGTTCCTTCAAAGAGACAAAACTGTGAGTGGGGTTGTCGAGCCTTTGTGAGATAACAAAAGGGACCAACCTTTGGTGGGCTAAAAATATCCTTCAGCCCACAAAACAATTACACTGATGGACCAAGGTGGCGCAACCCCCAACCTCCTCGCTTCTCCTGCCTCGTGACATCCGCCTCAGAAGAGCAGAAAGGAAGAAGTTCAAAACAAAAACAGGATCGCCTACTGGCACAAGCGTGCTCGGAGACGTTCCGACAGCTTTACTTCCTTTGAATGCTTGAGATTACACCGAGAAATCGATTGAGAGATGCAAAAGGAGCCAATGACAAGCTGTCTTTGACACAAGCACAATCCTTTTAAACATTTTTGTTAATAGTAGTGTTAAAGGATTAGTTCACTTTTTAAAAAACTTTTGCTGATAATTTACTCACCCCCATGTCATACAAGATGTCCACGTCTTTCTTTCTTCAGTCGAAAAGAAATTAATGATTTTGATGAAAACATTCCAGGATTTTTCTCCATATAATGGACTTCAATAGTAGCCAAAACGGTTCAAGGTCCAAATGAGTTTCAGTGCAGCTTCAAATGACTTTAAACCATACCAGACGATGAATAAGGGTCTTATCTAGCGAAACGATGCGCCATTTCGAAAATAAATAAAACAGTTTAAGTATTATTAGCACAAATGCTCGCCTTGTTCTGTCCTGAGATGCACGTTCGTGATTCTCCTGTTCGAACTCGTTCATCAAAATGAACATCTTTTTTCGAGTCATTTCATTCGTTGAATGAACAAAATGACTCGAAAAAAGACTCCTTCAAAATGAACAAATCTTTTTTCGAGTCATTTCGTTCGTTGAATGAACAAAATGACTCGAAACAAGACTTGTTCAAAATGAACAAATCTTTTTTCGAGTCATTTCGTTCGTTGAATGAATAAAATGACTCGAAAAAAGATTTGTTCATTTTGATGAACGAGTTCGAATAGGAAAATCACGAACGTGCATCTCAGGACAGAACAAGGCGAGCATTTGTGCTAATAATACTTAAACTGTTTTATTTATTTTCGAAATGGCACATCGTTTCGCTAGATAAGACCCTTGTTCATCGTCTGGTATGGTTTAAAGTCATTTGAAGCTGCACTGAAACTCATTTGGACCTTGAACCGTTTTGGCAACTATTGAAGTTTATTATATGGAGAAAAATCCTGGAATGTTTTCATCAAAATCATTAATTTATTTTCGACTGAAGAAAGAAAGACATGGACATCTTGGATGACATGGGGGTGAGTGAATTATCAGCAAAAGTTTTTTAAAAAGTGAACTAATCCTTTAATAGATAACACTGTCTACAAATAGGCAGCTGCCTTCCAAAGGGGTTAACAGCGATTTACAGTGACTAAACAACTGGATGATATTTTCAAGAGTTAACCCTTAAATGCTTTAAGCCATTAAATGCCAATCATTATTACATATTCAGGTCTTTTTAGTGACCCAATTTTAGGCTAACACGGGTGGATCTAACTGCCTCATTAGAATAAAACTCTCCTATTTTAATAACTATACAAAATAATAAAATACAGGCTTTTTCATTACCTTTTAGAACTTGGAAGGGTTCAATTTGAGCATAGGCCTATGCTTTTGACCATCATCACGGTCCTCGTCAAAGCTTATTTCTCCAGTACATTCAATATCCGGCTCATATTCGCGATCTCTGACATTCTCAAAACTATCATTTTCAACGTCTGAAAAATTAATATTTTGATGGCCAGATCCACCATCAAATTACAGTGACAGTAATATTTGATTGCATTCAGTACTTGAGCCATTTCAAGTTTTGCTGAAGATAGGCTGTGTATTCTTTTGTTTTATGCCTGTGCCCTGCGGTAATGAGTGAAATTCATTAGAAAACAGACTTTTTTTAAATAATTTTTTTCTTGTTATATTGTTTAAAATGAATAGATTGAGGAATACTAAGACGATTGATGTGTAACCTTATAAATAATAATAACGTATATAAATAATTCAATGGAACGAGGGTGTCATCCGGTGGCTATTTTTGCTTAAACAAAATCTCATAAGAACTTCAATTTTTGTGACATCAACTACATATTTGGTACACAACTTGGTTAGACACATGGCTTACAGTTTATAGTAATTAAGGGTGCAAAATATTTTGTATAAAATAAAAGATGTTAGGGACAGTACATTCATTTTACAGTAAAGAACAGTTTTTACACTTTCTACTTTTCACTTCAGCAATAATCTGCTGAGTGTGTTCTTTAAAAAGAGACCAACCTTAGGTCTGTAGTCCAAAGCATTCATGTATTACAACCATTTAAGTCTGGATAGTGCATTTTCGTGTCTATGCTCAAAAGGGGTGACAGTGGTTAATGTTACTATGAGAGATTTCAATTTCAAAAATTGCTTGGAAAATAGTGTTAGAATTGTCTGCATTTTGAGAGGGTTTGATTCAAGCATTGATCGTTCATCTTATTCACGAGATGATGCCTTTATGTACTGCTGTAAGTTAAAAACAAATGTTTCCCCTCCATAATGTTAGTTTTTAAAGCAATGTAAGAATTGATTTTACAGCAATCTTTTGCATTCCTGATTTTGCATTGCAGCCATTAAAGGAGCATTTCACCCATTTCAACATGAATCTTTATTGAAAGTAGATCATATATGTAGTCGAAATGTAAAATAATTTTTGAATTTGTTGCCCTCTTTACCGAGAAAAGACAGAAAATAACCGAAGGGTGCATTTGTATGAAAGACTACAACACCCACAATGCACCACATTGCACAGCTCCGCAAGCCACACCCACTAATCCGGAACTGCGCGCACATCAAAGAAATCATTCTTTCGTCAACAAGGCTAACGTTAGCTGCCACCAGAGTTTGAAATTCATTTCACGCAAAATTTCTAGTAAGTGATAATGAAAGTAAAGAGACACACCGACCGGTCTCGTATCTCTCACAGAGGAGCGGAAGCATAAACGGCAGATCGAGAGAGGAACAGGCCTGATTTTATGTTGTGTGTGGACTTCAGTCTTCAATGAGGGGCTGTTGGCTTATACTTTCGTTGTGTATTTGTTCATTTTACTATTAAAATGTTTAAATGTTCGCCGATTCCAGCCTCCTTCTTCCCACAACAACAAACCCCGTTAACGTTAAGTTACATTGGCAAATTCATTAGTGAATTACTCCTCGTTTGTATTTCTTTCTGAATATGGTGTATTACTGCATGATACCTGGATGTTCAGTCAGGCGAAACTATGGTGGTTCACATCACAACACAAACGTCCCTTCGTTGAAATTCTCTGCAGCAGACGGACTCTATCTGTGTCCGTAGCGCACAGCGAGAGCACAGGCACAGCAGTCCGCCTCAGCTCGAGCCAGTCCGGGCTCCTCGACCGCGACAGGCAGCCGCCTCCTGTTCCTCCATCAGCCTCAGCTGCTCTTCACTATATTGCGGCTCGTAAAGATAGCCACGAACATCGGATTCGAGCAGCAGACTTTCAAAATCCTCTTCTTCCATATCATGTATAGTTTCTTCAGTCATTGTCATACTTCCTATCTCCACAGCGCTCGTTAGCTTTAGCTTCCAAAAACAAGATGGCGGATATTGATTTCGGTTTCTGCAAGTGAAGTCCCACCCACTGATCTGTAATAGGCCTGTAGGGTGAGTGGGTCCCACACCCTTGAATAATAATGAGCTAATGTTTGTAGTCTATACACTTTTCAATGAAATTTATCTTCCGTCCTATCGTGACGCAAAATGACGATATTTACGTCACGATAGGACGGAAGTAAAACACTTAAATCCTTTTTTCTCCCATCTCATAAAAAAAACAAGCAAAATTCCACCATCATTATAATATATGACTGGGTTTCTAACAATACAAACCTTAATGCAAATGGGTGAAGTGACCCTTTAACATTAGCATTAGGAATGCCTACTTTGGTCAATAAACACTTGGCGACAAAATTGCTGTGTGTGTGTGAAACTGAATGGCGCTCGAGGCAACATACTAACCAAAATAGAACCTCACAAGTGCCAAAATTGGAATCATCTATCAAAACTATTGATTACAGTTGATTCAAATACAGTTCGACATTAGCGATATGCTAAGCTAACAGTGTGATACTTTAATAAAGCATAAAAATGCATAGCACACAAATTTTAAGTGAAATAATTGTAATTACACAACACTATTGATGTTCCAGTTTGGAATGAAATATAAATTAAATAGAGCATTTCTGTTGTCGGACTTGGGTGATTTATTTTTCATGGATCTTAATGAATTCTGTGATTGCATTCAACACTGCTTTGCTTGGTCAAACAATTTGGACTTCACTGCAAAAAAAAAAAAAAAGTATAAATATATACTGCATGTATATATACATATTAACAAAAAATAGTGTTTAATTAATTTAAGAAAACCACATTT